>JACGTP010000063.1:0-25483 GCA_023678845.1 Mischocyttarus mexicanus | reverse complement strand
AAAAATTGTATTTTGAATTAATAATAATAATAATAATAATAATAATTTGTAGGAGAGTATTCACAAATGTCGTGTTTTGTGTTTCAGAGGTTTATTTATCAGATGCACACTTGTACCGAGTGAATCACGTTTAAAAAAAAATTATCGAAATTTAATTCAATGATTATAAAAGAAATGAGAGTTTTTATTATTATTATTATTTTTAATTATATAAAAGATGTAAATTGAAGTATACTTTTTAGTAAAGGTAAAATCAAAATAATTAGGATGATATTAATTCTTCGAAGAAATGTAAAGAAAAATAAGAAAAATGGTAATTATTCTTTTCTGGAGTTTGTGAATGTGTTGAGAATAGAAGTAAAAAGGTAGTGGTAGTCCGGTTTGATGGTGTTACGAGAAACCGAGTAGGAAGAAAAAAAAAAGGAAAAGGAAAGAAAAGAAAATACTAACTAAGGGAAGAAGGTGCGGCTCGACAGATATTATTATAAAACACATTTCCAAGAAAGAACTTGTTTACTTGCGTATTTACTACGACTGATTTACTCTAACAGAAAAAGAAAGAGAAAGAGAGAACTTGAAATTGTTTCGTGGTAATACCTGTTCGAACATACTCGTAAGTATTTACCGAGTATAATAATAATGAACGATTGCATTGATGCTTGAAGAATAGTACCGGTGTTAAAAGATAGAAAAAGAAAGAAAACACTAAATAATATACTAAAAAATATATATTTATTTTGATTTTGTTCTTTAACCATAAACATATGTGTGTATATATGTGTAATTATATATTAAAAATAAAAACAATATAAAATAAGGAAAAAACAAAACATATTTCCTATACAACAAAAATTACGAAAGAGAGAGAGAGAAGATTTATCTATGAAAATTATTTTCTCGTTTCAAAGTTTTCCTTCTTTTCAAAAAGTGAATAAGATCGAAGAAAGTAAAAAAAAAAAAATGATGGGAGGGGGAAAACCGTATAACAATTTAACACGAATGTTTAAGTTGGGATCTTCAAAGTCTAGTCAAAACTTTTATCTCGAATAAAAATGAAGTACTTTAAAATCTCGCTTAGGAATCGAGCTTTCGCCTAACACAATGGAAGGATGGAAGAACGAACGAACGAAGAAGAAAATTTGCAAAAGAGAAGAGGAAGTAGAAGGAAAACAACAACCAAGAGCAAGAGAGAGAGAGAGAGAGTAAGAGAAAGCTCTCATCTTTATCCTCATCCTTATCCTCATCCTCATCCTTGTCGTCGTCGTCTTCATGCTTGCATTATGGGACGTCTTAAAGTAGTTTGCAAGCAAGCTCGAAGAAGCGTCTTTATCGTCGAATCGAGGAAAAGCGCAAAACCGAATAAGACGAGAAAGAGAGGGAAAGAGAAAGAGGGGGGAAGGGAGAGTGGAAAGAGAACTTTGAGAAGGAGGAAAGGAGATTAATTAGATCACGATGATAAGACTGGACTGTAACAGGTTATAAGATACAACTAGAATTTCCTTGTCTAACTTGAGTCAACGTTTTAAAGGATTTGTGTCTGGGTAACCATAATTTGCAAAAGCAGTCTAACTATAGTTTGTACCGATTACTGTTGTTATCCTCTTATTTCGTCATATCTTTATTCTTATTATTTATTTAGTGAAACAATTATTTCTAAATATGTTTTTTTTTTATATTTGCTTCACGTATTTTAAAGAGAAAGAGAATTTATTTCTGATCGAATTTGATAAATATTTTATACATTAGGTTTAATATTTTAACATTTATATTACAGATAATTATTGAATTAATATTGATTTGTACAAATAATAGTGGAATTATTTGATACTGGATTGAAATAATAAAAAGCAGAATTTATTTGATGAAACTTTTATAACGTATCAATTTTTCATCGAACGTAGAATATTTCGATAATAAAAATTCAATCAATAGCAATAATAATTATTTATCGGTTTTTAACAAAAGTTCTTAGTTTCTTTATTTTTTACAATTTGTATCACAGATTAAACGATTGATTAAATTACTGAACATAAAGTTTCATAATTTATATATACAATAATAAATTATGATTCGAATAAAGAAAGTAATTAAAACATTTATTAAAAGGAATGAAAAATATCAAATTTACAAAGTAGCCTATATAAACTGTCAATAAGATTAATAAACTTTTTTTGTTTATATATAATACATAATACATGAACATGAACGTGAACGTGAACGTGATCATGAAAGAAAGAAAAAAAAAAAAGAAAATTAATGTTACAATTACCGGCGAGGAAGCACGACGATAGCGTTCGTGACAACGACCTGTCAGCATCGAGCGTCGGTGTCATGCGAAGCCGAAGAAACGAGCCACGACACGTAGTAGTTGGTCGTGTGAGAGATTCGAATGGCTTAAAGGCTCCTGCTCGTTCATATGTACCCCACACATTTTCATATCCCATATGTATATAAATACATACATATTAGTACATGTATATATGCACGGTAATACTTGAAAAGCAGCACATCGAAGTAGTCACGGAGAGGGAACACGAGACCAAACAATCCACACACAACACACACACACACACGTGCATACATTTAACCACACATATACGTTTAAACACACATGTATACTTTAGCACACATATTTACTAGAATTGCATAGAGAGAAGAGAGAAACATTCCAATAAACAGTTGGTACTAATACACATGCACACTCTACCACAATCTGTGGATTCGCAGACGCGTTTCCGTTTCTCTCGCACGACCGGGATACATTGAACGTTGGAGAATTATCAATGCGAGTTTCGAACATCTTATCACGCGAAAACGAGATATGCATATCGTAGGGTGTTTCCCAAAGTATCGATCGTGATCGTTCAATCCATTTACAAAACAAATATCAACTAGAAATCGATACACCGATATATTCTGATTAAATATACTTGTTAATTTAAACAGAATATAACCAATTATTATTATTATTATAGTACACGAGATATAATATATCTAAACACTTTCGACAATTTTTACGTTTGCCAATTCATATGCAAAACCAAATGTAATATTAAAAACCTTCGACTATCATTGTGTTTTTATGAAAATAGAAGAAGGAAAAAAAGGAGAGAGAAGAGGGTAAATAAAAATACGAACGTGTCACGTTTTATCGTATTCAACCTTCTCCTTCTCTCTTCCCACCCTCTACATTCTCTTTCATACATAATCGACGTACGCATAAACAAATTTCTCTGCAAATTTCGTTTATATTTTTATAGGGAAGAGGGAAAGGTGGCAGGAAAAATACTATGCTCGTATCTAGCAGACCACGAACAGCTGTGGCTTCTTGCTTTCCTCTCATGGGTATTTGTTTTTTTATTTATTTATTTATTTATTATTTATTTATATTCGAATCCAATAGGAAGTGAAGACGATAACATCGAAGTATATACTCGGAGAGAGTGAATGAGATATAAAAAGAGAGAGAAGAAATTGAATGCGGGCACCCGTTGGCAATGGTTTCGCATAAATCGTCAACAGTTCCACCAACTTGAGATGTTAGCATGAGATGGCACGCGAGGAGAAAGCGAAAGCGAATACGAGGAGAACCTCGAGAAAAGGAAGGAAGGCAAGCAAGCAAGCAAGCACACGTAACAGTTGCGCGAGGTCGTAGAAGGCTACACATTCATCGAGAATGAAAAAGAGAAAGATAGAAAGATAGTTAAATAGAAAAAGAGAGAGAAAGATACATGATCAGTACACATACACACATACACATACGTGTATATGAGAGTGTGTAGGTTAAGACTATACGATAATGATTGGTACTTTGTTGGTTGGAACGCCTATCGCGTGTACACGTCTTGTTCGTAAATAAAAATTAAAAAATACGAATTAAATATACTTTTTCGTTTTGTAAAAAAAAAAAGAATAAAAGAGAGTAAGAAAAGAAAATCGATAGTAGAAAAAAGGAAAAAGAAAATCAGGGTGGTCAAAGAATCAAAGTTTGATTTTGCTAGGATTACATCGCTGGTCAGGGGGAAGGGAAAGAGAGGAGTAAAAGTAGTAGCCGGTGGGTAGAGTACCACCAACATTCGCTTGCTTGCTTACTTCACTTTACCAGTTCACTCGTTCCACCTTTGGGAAGAGAGATTCGACCTTCGAGCAAGCTCAAGCTCACTTTCCGAGCTTCCCAACACTGAAAATCCTGCGATATTGTACCAGCCGCTTATCGCCTTCTTCTTCTTCTTCTTCTTCTTCCTCTTCCTTTTCTCTTTCTCTCTTTCTATTTTCATCTCTTTTCGTCTCGGGTTGAAACGACATCAACGACTACAACGAAGACTCTACGAGGACTACGATGAGGTTGGCAGAGAACGGTAGGAACAGATTTCTCTCGTCCCACCGTCAACCGCAGCATTTTGTTCGAGTCTGGCGGATTATTGCGGTCACGGAAACTCGAGAGAACCGGTACACCTTCCTTTCTCTCTCTTTCTTTATTTCTTTCTCTTTCTCCTTTTCTCTTTCTCTCTCTCTTCTCTTTCGTTCCCTATAATCTCCTTTTATCTTACACCGTGCGTTGCACTTTGGAGTTCGTTGTATCGCGTCGTCATGGTCGATGCACCCTCCAAGATGAACGCGTTAATCCGAACAACTTTTCAGCTTCTTTTTCTTTCTCTTTTCCTCTTTTTCCTACTTTTTCCTACTTTTTCTTTTTTCTTCCGCTTCTTCTATTACTTATACTTCTCAAAAGTTTTTTCGCACGTTCAAAGCAATCGTTTAAGATTCGTTTATACATCGAAATAATATCCAACACGCGGAAGGTTCTCCGTTACGAAAGAAAAGTTCTATTTTTCTTTCCCTTTTTCTTCTGTCATCCTCAAATCATTATTATTCCCGTTAATTAATTTATTGTAAGGTAATTTAAATGAACACGAATTTTTTTCATAAGTTTTCTTTAGTAAAATGAATCAATTAAAAATGAAACATGATTTTGTTGTATGTAAGATTGGTGAAAAAGTAATGTCGAATTTTTCCTTTGAATTACAGCCAAAAATCCGACATTTCTTTTCCACCAATCTAATACATATATATAAAAAAAAAAAAATATCGTTTTAAGTCTCGTTATAAAAAAATTCGTGCTTTTGTCCATTGACTACTAAGTTTAATAAAATAAATTTCATTCATCGAATAAGATTTGAAAGTACTAAACACTAACAACATTTTCAAAAGGATGTTTCTTTAACTCGTCAAAAAAACTATCTTCTTTCCTTTCCTTTTCTTTTTCTTTCCATTTCCTTTTCCTTTCTTTTCTCTACCATTTAATAATTACACTCTATTCGACCTCGTTTTCCCTGAGATGCAAATTCAGCGTAAAGCACGCGAAACTCCGTGCTGGATTTATTAAAGTTCCCTCTCGACGGTGCCTGCTGAGATATACACGAACTCTCGCTTTATATCTATTTCCTTCTCTTCCTTCCTCCGCCAATAGGAACAGAAAGGAGGAAGAGTATGAAGAGGAGGGGTGAGAGGAGGATTGAGAGGAGGATCGGGGTTCCAGGAACGACTTTTGAAGCACCCGACGGACCTTTCATGCGGAAAGTCTGTGAGACCTTAATGGACCTTAGTAAGAGGCACCAACGACTATAGAATACCCATACACACACACACACACCTACACACACATCCATAGATATATAGATATTTCGATAAACCGTTATGCCAAGATCAAAATGCCCGAAGGTTCTCTTCTCTCGTTCCCGTTCTTAAACCTAAAACACAAATCTAAACGATTTCGATGTCAAGATTATTTGGTATTAGAAATCGTTTGAACAATCATTCACATTGGTAGGAAATTAACGGTACACTTGTAGTCGATGTGTCCTTACCCATCTCCCCTCGTTTTCCTCTTCCTCCTCCACCTCTTCACCAAATTCAATGCTAACCAAATTATTATTATTAAACCTAATTGAACATTTGTTCGTTTTAGAATTTCATTTGATTTTCCATTGTACTAATTTTACTACGAGAAAGATAATTTTGTCGAATAAGTATGTTTCTCTTGAATATTAATCATTATCCAATGATAATTTTGCAATAGAACAGCATACGAAACATATTAACCAAACCTCGGCAGCTTTTACATCTCAAAAGCTTTAATTGGATTAAATTTTGCTATTTAGTAGATCTATTGGGTAAATGTTCAAGAACCGTAATAGAATTTTCATTATAAATCTATTGCTAGGTGGTGGTGGTGATGATGATGGTGGTGGTGAAGGTTGTTTAAATAGATCAACCCAGTTACTCTAATGTTTTAATGTCTTTCGTTTAATGCTACTTCCCAATCGAAGTCTATCGAATGTAAGAAAAATAAAACTTAAGTGGAGAGCTTGGTTCAATTATTCTTAAAAAAAAATACACACACACACACATACACCAAAATAAATAGGAACAAAATTATGAAGAATTTAAAGCTTCTTTTTCTTTTGGAAAAAAAAAAAAAATTAATAAGTAAGGAATGAAAAGGGATTGAAAATGGTTTTTAATTTCATTAACATTTCAAGATTCCACGAAAGTACAAGCGTAGGGAATAAAATTAACTAAACCATGCGAATACAACGAATACTTTTTTTTTTTTTATTTATATACCTCTCTCTTCGTTTTTATTGATTTTATAAATTCAAATGCAGAGAACCATGCTCGGTTAAATTTTTCCTAACGCTTCCGTGGTTACATTTCCCCCATTACCAAGTTTACAACTATTTTTATTCCTATTTTGCAAAAATCTTTCTTCATGCGTATTAAAAAATAAATAAATAAATAAAAAAAAAAGCAAGCATGTTTATTATATCAAAAATAATTCGTAGACGGATGAATGAGTTCGATCAATAAGGAAGAAAAAAAAATATTTTCAATTATCTGTTCTAAATTAAAAAAGAGGTGAAAAAATAAATAAATATCCGTTCGTAATTATTGCAAATATGTTTGAAAAATTCATTCGAAGCTCTTGAAGTGTCCCTATGTGTAAAATAAAAAGAAATTCGATTCGATCGAATTACGAGATCAAATAAATGATGCGTCGTACGTAATCGAAAAAAGGGGGAAGAAAAAAGAAATGAGAGGGTTAGGGTGGTGGGAGGTGTGAAAGAAATGGAAAGATCGAATAGAAGGAATTAGAACGCGATCACGTTCTGATTCTCTACCTCTTTGAAAGTTCGAAAAGTCGGAAACAATTCGTAGTTCGCGTTGTTCCGAGAATAGAGCACGACGTTAAATCCGAAATAGGTTTCCGTGAAGGAGAGAGAGTCGACTACGACGGTAGGTCGACATATTCCTCGCACTGTCGGATTTATTTTGGAACGACGGCTATTCGTGACGTCGAAGAACGAGAAGGAATAAGAAAACCAAGAGGAAATGGAGAAGACGTCGTGGACTTTATAGAAAGAGGAAAGGAATTTACGTCATCTCTCTTTCTTTTTCTCTCTCTCTCTCTCTCTCTCTCTCTTCTTCTCGATCTTCCCTTCTCACGATCTCTCTCTTTCTCTGTCGTTCTGTTTCTCCATCTCTTTTGCATAGCTCTCACGTTATTAGACACGTGACATACTAACGCGCGAGCAAGAATGCGTTTCTTGCATACGTAATTGCATCGTGCACGGATAACGCGCATCGATAACGACGCACGTCCTTTCTAATTTAACATTTTTTACCAAATAAATGAAACCCCCTTTTTTTTTTTACATTTTTCGTTATACTTATTATATACATATCTGAAAAGAAATTATTTATCGTAATTTATCGAGAAATCTGATAATAAACGTAATGTATTGTATTTTTTTTTAATTCAATACGAGATAAATTAATTATGATTCTCAGTAACTTTTTTTTTCTTTAGTATTATATGTGATTAATGATTAATGGTAATTACAAAATAAACTTTGATTTATCGGTAATAATTATAAAACATTTGATATATAAAAAAACAATTGTGCATTCTGCTACTCGCGCGTGTTATTTTTTTAGTTTATTCCTCATTCGTTTAATTATTTAACAACGATTATCAATGTTATAAAAAAAATAATATTATTAAAACTATCGATAACTCCGCCTGCAGTTCTCTGGGTGAATTGAGTAACCCAGAGACACTGTTGCCGGTCCCAAGCCCGGATAAAGGAGGAGGGTTGAGGAATAAGGTTAGCCACCTATTCCTCGTAAAAAGGATTCCTGGCTCAGAGAATAGGGACGTCAGTCTTGAATAACTGACAGATTCACAGGAAAAAGACCAAAGCCAAGACATAGAATGATCAAAACAGCACACGACAATAATCAATAAGGATCCAGTTAATCAGGAAGACCCCCAAAAAGATGGCAGGACAGTTGGACGTCGGTTTCTTAGGCTGACCTAATCCAATAAAATACAGGCCTAAGGTCTAACGTAAGAAGAAGAAGAAGAAGAAGCTATCGATATGCATTTTGTTAATATAAGTGGGTTGACAAAATTCTTTAGATTACGAGATATAAAAATAATAACGTTTAGGTAGAGATAATTTTGATGAAAAAAATAAAATAAAAGTATTAGTTTTGTGTGTATCGAAAAATTCAGTACACTCGAGTAAGTAACCCTCTTATCCGTTACCTTATAAATAACTTACATCAAAAACCGGTTAAAATCTAGAAAGAAAGAGAGAAAAAGAGAGAGAGAGAGAGACTTAACAGGCTTAATTACGATAATAAATCAGTATACGTAAACTGTCGTTTAGGATTAGCGTTAACGATTATTCACAGTCGACTTTTCTTTATCCTGATCATGAATAATAATAATAATGATAATAATAATAAGAAAGACAAATCGTTCTCGAACAATTATCAACTACTACTATTACTCCTTTTTCTTCTTTCTTCGAGAGAGTTTAATCAGGAAACAAAGTTCGTCGAGAAGAAACGGATACGTGTCGTACGGTGTAAGCATAATCGAATAGGAAAGGAATAAGACGAAGAAGAAAACCAAGAAGAAGAAAATGACGAAGAAGATGAGGAAGAAGATGGGGAAGAAGAAGACCGAGAGAAGCTTGAGTTACGACGCTTTAATGCGGATGCAAATATTTGTCTTTCGCAATGCACCTTAAGCAAGGTTCCAAGTCACCGTCGTTCGTATAGTCTTTGGGTATAATAATTTCTTAAGAAAATATATAATATCTTATATCCTATTCATTTTTATGTTTTACACACACACACACATACATACACATACACGTATCTACCATTTAAATCTTTTAACAATTTTAACTTATAATATTTGTATAGTAATTTATTATTATTATATAATATTAATTTATTGTTCTTTTTTTTAATAATTTGTCTGAGATTGAACGTTTAGATGATACCGTTTGTTAAAAAAATAATATTTATTATTATTATTATTATTATTATTATTATTATTATTATTATTATTATTATTATTATTATTATTATTATTATTATTATTATTATTATTATTATTATGATGTAAAGAGTACTGAAGGGAGAATAAGAGAGAAAGGGAAGTTTTTGAAGAAAAATAAGAAGACGTATAAGAAAAAACTCGAGTAACCGTAAATAAGTTGAAAATAAGATAATAAAGAGATCGTTTATTCGAAATACGAGTTGTACCGACGTACTAATTAGCGTTCCCGACAGGTAAATACCTTAACTGGGTAGATTTAAAGGCGAACCTCTCTCGTTGATCTGATCTGTGAGTAATGAATTCTCAGCGTATGCGAAGCAAACAGAGATGAAAGGAGAAGGGAAATAGAAAGAGAGAGAAAGAGAGAAACAGAGAGAGTAGAAAATCAAGAAGAAAAAGAAGACAAGATACTAAAAATGAATATACATATAAAATAAAAACAGTATATGGAGGTATAATTATTTCATTGGAGAAAATAATATTTTATTCAAATAAATCAATTATATATTCAAGTTGAAACTCTAAACAATTTCATAATGGATATTACAATAATAAAGATTCAAATATTTCTTTGTTCGAATTAGAACAAAATATCCCATTTATAGTTTCATTAAAAGAAAATATTGAAATAGTAGTAGTAGTAGTAGTAGTAGTAGTAGTAGTAGTAGTAGTAGTAGTAGTATATTTCAAGTCATGCATAAATAACAACGGTAAATTCCGTTTACCCGGATCGATCGGTCGAAATCGAGTGCAGTTATACAGATCGTTTATGAACGACGATAAGAGAGAAACATGGAAAGTGGGAGGAGAGAGGTAGGAAGAGGGAAGGAAGTAGGTTTTCAAGGAACGAAGTAAAGATCAGCGTAACGACGTACTTTACGCTGAACCAATAAAGACGAAGCGATCAAAAGTTGGCGGCGGGTTTCTTTCACTCACTCACTCTTTCTCTCTCTCTCTCTCTCTCTCTCGAATGTGCACGAACCGAAAGGAAGAAAAATCGAAGAATAAGAAGAAAAAAATAAAAAGCTCCGGTATTTCCGACTTTCTCAAACGAATCAAAGCCGTCGCAAAAGAGTGCTTTTCGAATAGCTTGAAAAGCGACGATAATGAGAACAAACTTTGTCGTGTTTGAAAAATCTATCCAACTACTACTACTACTACTACTACTTTTACCCATTTTTTTCCCCCACCTTCATTGAAATTCGATATTGTATTTTAATGAAGAACTTTTTTAATTGCCCCTTCTCTCTCTCTCACTCTCTTTACTCCTCGCTATTTATCGGATATAAACGTGTTTTTCTAATCCATTATTTTTTTTTTATGTATAAATATTTATAAAATATCATCGGTATGCGATTAACATCGATAAACAAAATTTCATTAACGAATATAAGATATATTTTGATCTCTTCTTTTACAAACTATAACGAGACAGTTTATTTTTTTAACCTTTAACTCTAATTGAAGGATAATTAATTGAAAACATATATTTCTAATTATTTATATTTTGTTCTGGAAGGAATAAATTATAAAACCACAAGAAACTATTTAAAATAATTTTCATTAAACCAAATCGTGACGAATTGTTAATCATTTTCTATGACACAAGATCTTCCTTCCAGTCAATCTTTATCTCTCTTTCTCTTTCTTTCATTATTTCAAAACTTATTGTTAATACATTGTATTCTCAATCGTCGCGAGAATAATCTAAAAGATTTATTTTTCCCCCTAGTTATAGAATAAAATAACGTGATAAACTTTAACGTAGTCTTCGTCATTGAATATCGTAGTAGAAGTGACTCTCCCTCTTTCCCCCTTTCCCCCTTCTCACCCACCCTTTTAATCCGTTGAATCACTTCACTTTTATAAACAGTTAGAGCCACCGAGAATCGTTGAAAGAGTCCAATTAAATCTTTTCAAGTTAAACAAAAAGAACCACTCGAAAGGCTTAATGACCGATAAATCGATTTTCACGATCGCGATGGCGCTTTTCGAAGCTTCGACGATGGGATATATAGGCTTCTTCTTCTCTCCTATATACTTGCGTTACTACTTGCTTCTCTACAGCCATTGCTGGAGTTGCAAACGAATCGAATAGGGCGAGAAAGAAAAAGAGGACTGCTGATGCTGTGAGTGAGAATGAGAGAGAAAAATACTGAAAGAGTGAGAAACAGAATAAGTGAGTGAGTGAGTGAGTGAGAGAGAGTGGAACAGAGTACGAATTAATCTCCCTATTAGCAGTCGCTCGTCTCAATTGCCCTCCCCCTTCACCCTTCCACCCTCCACGACCTGATTTACCCCCACCCGTAACTCTTACAAGCACGTCTGACCGGAAGTCAAACGATTCATCTCGAGTCGAACTCGATCGAACTGATTCATCCCAAACTTCTAACAAGAACACACACTATCATCGATAAGAAAATGAATTAGAAATAATACAAAAATATAAGGAAAGGGGGAGGCAGGGGGAAAGAGGGTTTTACCAAATCACGGTTTTCAATTACTTCATTTCTTCTCTCTGTTTGAAATTAAATACTTTTAGATCAAAAATATTTATACATATATATATATATATATATATATCGTATATAATAAATTCTGATCGCAATTTTCGCAACAGTCTATTTTTTAATAATATTATATCGCGTTATAAGAGAATTTAATAACGTGGATAGACGAGAATATAACAATGTAGATCAAATTTTCATCAATTTCTAGATAATGTTCTTTTCAATAATTTTCTATTTGATAGACATATACAATTTAATGATATTTACGATCATCCTTCTCCTCCTCATCCACCTCTTCCATCACCACCCACTTTATTCATCCTTTTTCATCGTCACGATTCTCGGGTATCACGATTCAACGTCGATTTCGCTCTTTGACACAGTTTTCATCTTTCTCTCTTTTGCTTTAATTCCTCTTCTCGAGTGATAAGAGGAAAGCAACGACGTGTAACGCGATATGCGTACGTATAAATCCCGTTACGTCGATACGTGATGCCAACAAGAAATCGCATACTCTCTCTATTCGATAAATATTTCTCTCTCACCACTCTCACTCACTCACTCACTCACTCACTCACTCACTCACACACTCACTCACTCTTTGACTATTTCTATTTCAACATTTTTTTCTCTGCTTCGTTCGGGACTATTTGAAACTTCAAAGATAATTCTCGCGACATCGAGAACGATTAAATATTGAAATAAATAACAAAACGTTTAACCACATTTTATTTTTACTAAAATATATTTCTATTTGAAATTACTTCCGATTCAGTTCTAACATATCTTCTTGTTTTTTTTTATTCATTTATTTATCTGTATTTAATTTTGTTTCTTAATCTTTTATCACTCTTATTTATTCCTATCGTAATTTATAATAAATATAATATCCAATATACCGGAGAGTAATACGAGCGGATAATATTACCTTGCTAAATAATAACTTGTCGGATTTCAAACGAATCGTAAATATTTGTAATAAAATATCACAATGGTATTTTGTTTCTGTATAGGTATGCAAATTTCGTGTTTTAAATGTTTGATTAAAGCATATATTGGAAAATATTTAATCGATTAATAAATAATAGAATTTATTGTTAATAAAAGAAAAGAAAATACAAGTTAATTGATTCAACCAATGTGCGTTCCTTTGAAAGAAAATCATATAACGCGAAAAGAAAAACATTCATCCTCCTCCCACGCCCCTTCCTCCCACCAACCAAGATCGTACCTTTAACAGGAAAAGTATATTTCCTTGCAATGATGCATTTCAACGTATATATGTATCAATCGTGAGTAGTATCGTGTATTCTACTCTTACGTGCCAAGAATTCGTAGAAAACTATTGTACTCGTTGAACTTCCAAGCCAGATCTCGTCTTGACTTCTTTTTAGATGTTTCGAATACTCTTCCATATGTTTCGATATACATATTTCCGCATAAATAAATAAATAGAAAAATAAAAAGAGAGATAGAATAGAAAGAAGGCAAGGAATGGTATTGCATAAAAGAAATGCAAACAATTTACTTGGAGTTTATTCGAGTGGATGAAATTATTGACTTCCATTATTTCGATATTCGATACACACACACACACACATATATTTCCACACACACAGAGAGAGATGATGATGATGATGATGATGATGATAAAACAAAAAAGAAGAAGATATACCTACTCTTTACAATATTAAAAAGTCAATTAATAATACCTATGTGTAAACACGTTAATTAATATTATATTTCTCTGTAAATGTATTAATTAAATATTATTTATTAATTAAATACCAGATATATATATCGGTAATTCTCCAACGTATTTTGATATTTAAATATTCAATACGCGTAAAGTAATTTTTCACGTATGATTTCATTATTACGTATATTTGATATTTAAACATTTACAAAGAGATATTAATTATATTTTGAAGAAAAAAATAAAATAAAATAAAACAAAGTTGATCTCATCGATTATCATTATCTTTACATGTATCATAAACTTTGTTGGTTGGATGTGTATATTTCCCTCGTTAGTTCATTCACCTAATTTTCTTTCGAAATCTTTTTTTTGTTTCAAACAAACTTGCACATTTCGTCTTTGTTCAGAGTGATTTTCTTGTACCTTATTCTACTCTCGTCGTCATTGTCGTCTTTTGTTGTTGTTGCAGTCTAGCCGTTCGTAGACTACGAGAAAGAGGTAGTAGGAGTTGAGGAAAGAGAAGGCGAAGGAGGACGTGGAGAATAAGGTGGGGGTGGAGGTGGAGGTAGAGGTGGAAAGGTAGGGGAAGAGAAGGACGTATAGTAAGTAAGTTTCTGACGGGAAATCGATGCCTAAGCGCCACCGTAGCCACCGGCTGCTATGCTAGATTGTGTAAGACGGTTACAACATGCCGCCCGTTATAACCGTCGCTAGATGCATCTATTTCCTTTTAAGTGCACCGAAGAGGACGGAGATAACGTACCAAGACATAAGAACGAGTTGTTGTTACTGGGTTCCCCAAGAAAAGTAAAACCTTTTTCTTTTTTTTTTTCTTTTCTTTTTACTTTAAACATTTTTTCTTTACCACCCTCTCTCTAAACCCCACCCCTCCTCTGTTCCCTATAAGTCTTATACAAATTTTTTTTTTCTACCCGTATCGTAACGCGTATTCTCCTTTCTTCTGTATGTGTTTGTATGTGTAATGGTAAGATTAATAATTAATTTGATAATAAAGAGACAATATTAATCCGATGCTAATTATTACATTTGTTTTGTGTTTTTGTATTAACTAGTGTAATGAGGTTTGGAAATTAATTGTATATTATTATTTCTCTGATACGACGTTTATAATAATAATAATAATAATAATAGAACGAGTGATCTGAAAATAAAGCAAAATTTAAATCGCGTATATATATTTGTTAGATATTATTTATTGTTACTCGAAATAAATGAATAATATATTTTTGTATTGGAATTTTTTTTCTATCATTATTAAGGTTTAATTAATAAGACATCATTGAAACTAATAATTATTCTCGTTTAATCGTATTAAAATATTTTTTTTTTTTTGGTAATAATAGTTAATACGATCGATTCACATCGATGATGATGATGATGATAATAATAATGACGATCGGTGTAATTTTGAAACAACGTTTCACGCGATAGTCCACATATTAAAGGTTTCTTCGTTATTTTAGGGAAAATAAAATAACTCTACATTTCAATTACACGAATCACGGGAGACTCGTAAAGCGATAAAAATGCGAGACCAACGAGAGAATCGGTTGGCTATAAAGTTGCAATTACATGGAGTTGAGCTCGTGCCCACTGAAAATCGCATTTAAAATCGTTCTACACAACAACGACGAGACACACATTTCTTCTTTTCATCCATTCATTCGTTTGTTGTGTTTCTCTATACATACGCTCACCACTCACCACACATACACATACATACATACATATATATATGTATATTAAATTTCTCTCGCGTGCTAACATTTTAACGCATTCTACGTTCTACCGTTAAAACTCTTAATTATCTTATTCGATTTTACAAACACTAAAGAAGTTCTTTTTCGAGTCGTAAATTTCCAAAACAAAAAAAAAAATAAAAAAAGAATCTGTTTCCAGTATTTTTCATTTCATCGTTTCCACGTGTGTATATTTGATCGATTTCGTTCAAACGTGAAATGCATAAAACAAGGGGAAATAATAACAAAAAATATTATAAAAAATATAGTAAAAAAAAATAAAAAATTAAATAAAGAAAGAAAGAGAGAGAGAAAGAGTGAGAATGAAAGAAAAGTATGAAAAGTCGCTTACATCAGAGAAACGTTAACGTGCTCGTAAAACGCGGAAATGATTTACGAGCGACCGCGTTGCTCCGTATTAAAGCGTTCTGCTGCTAGCTCGTCCAACTTCTCCTCGAGTAAGAAGAAAAAGAATAAGAAGACTAACTCACTAACTCACTAACTCACTACTCATTCGTTCGTTGTTAACGAACACCGAGCCCGGAAGATGAGTTCCCTCGATGAATCGACGACTTCGTATTCTTCTTCTTCTTCTTCCTTCTCTTTATCTTCCTCTACTTCTTCATCTTCCACCTTTTTATACTTAAACTACCATAAAACAAAATAAATAGAGAATACTATCAACTACAACTTTATCTCTCCTTTCCAACTAAATTATATTAAAATTAATTTCTATAGTTTTACCTATTAAAATCATTTCTCAATTATTTGATCCAGTTAAATATAACGTTGAAAAATAATAACAACTTTAGATAATTATTAACGATTAATAATTATTTTAAACGAAACGTTTTCATGTTCTTTTATGTGTTGATTGAATTTTAATAAATTTAAGAAAAAAAAAAAATAAATAAATACTTTTCTCACATACATTGAAATAGTTGACAAAAGTATAAGAGAAAATTTGTCATTCGTTGGAAGAATACTCGAATAAGTAATGAAACTAAAACTATGGAAAGTGTATATCGCGACTTTGTATCTCTTTGCGAACGAAATCTCTCGCGAATTCAGCTAATCCAAAACTTGGCTTGTTCTCGAGTACAAACCCTTCCCCCTTCCCCCCTTAGAAGATGTGTTTCCGAAACAATTCTCGAGGGAAGAAGAGGGGATTGTGCTTTAAAAATAAAAAATAATTATACTCGGAGTGAAACTTTGTTAGTCATGAGAATTCAATCTTTCTCGTTAATTATTCGTCTAACATCATATACAAGAGATTTCTAAGTATAATAACTTATTGGTAAAATTTTATCAATGTTAAACGAGTCTTCTTTGATTTCAACTATATTTAACAAGTTTCAAGTTAATAGTGTGTGTTTTATTAGCAATATTCATTGAATAAAATAACTTTGAAATGAAAATCATATCTTGTTGAATATGGTGTTGTTACAATTGATATTAGAAAAATATTATTAATATTATATTAATATATTATTGTTAATATATTGCAATAAAGAATGATCATCGAAGATTATTGTACTCGTTTATAGAAAAGACAAATCTGTTGATTTCATTATTTATCAAGGATACATTTGTATTATGAAATATACACCGAGTGAGATAAGATGACGAAGGGCTTTAATAATTCTAATCTTCCATTTTTTTCTTTTTTCTTTTTCAATTTCTTTCCAAGTCCTCTACGAAAAATATGTTCTCGTCGTGTGAATGCATCATGGCTTTTCTCCTTACTCTATCTTTTATCTTCTATCCCTCTTCAAAGTTCCCGCATGCGAGGAGAGAACGATGCACGTGCGAGTCTCATCGTACACACACACACACACATTCGCACATACACCTGTGCATACATACACATATATATGTGTTTATGTAGAAGATGTTAGGAGAGAAACGCGTGTTACTTGTTCGTTTATACATGCATATACACACTAATACAAACAAACAAACACAGAGAGAGAGAGACACACACAGACAGACACAAATACATTCACGCATTTCCCTTCTGGAAGAGAAACGAACGTTGTTGGTAATCGGCAAGGAATACTGAGCTTCTTCCCAGAGTTTCTGCGAATTTCTGAGGAGAATATTTATCGAGAAGATAAATGGATTTATTTTTCTTCAAAGATAGAAAGAGATAGAAAGAGAGAAATAAAAGGGACGACTGGATATTCATAAAATACTCCGAAAAGAGAGAAAGAGAGAAAGAAAACTATGATCGATGGGAATCGGTGAGTTTGTAAACGACAATTCAACTTACTTCTAAAGAATTTAAATTGTTTCCTAGCTTTTGTTTTTTTATTTCCATTATCGGATATCATTTTGCTATCATTTTGCTATCTTTTTGATATACAATCTATATCGTTAATAAAAATAATAATAAAAAATAGATAGTTACAGAACGTTCCTATAAAAAGTCGTTCCTTGAAAACCTTGTATAATTCATTGATAAAATAATCACAAGTGAATCTCATTGATTAATCACGTACATTCCCCTATTTCGAACATACCGTTGAAATCATTTTTATACGCATGAAAAATGTACGAAATTGAACCACGTGGATTTGAACTAAAAACTCATCGAAAATCAATCGGGTCACCCATAAGAAACTGTGTTGAAACATTCAAATCAATCAAATTGGTTGATATTTATTATTGGTTACGAATTCTTCTTTTTATTTATTAAAGTTGTATATTTTTTGATGAATCTTTTCAATTTAATCATTCATTCATTAAATTTGTCTTGATAAATAAAATCAAATAATTCATTTAGAAAAACAAAAAGGAAGAAGATTATATTGAAATACAACTAATCCTATAATTTGTATTTTAATTAGATAAATCTTAAAACCTTGAAATCTGTGTAAAAGAAATAAAATAATGTTTTAAAAAAGAAAGTACAGGAAAAACGACCGAAAAGAGAATAAAGAGATAAAATAGAAGATAAAATGTAATTCGTATTTCTCGAGTACGATTTTGTTTTTCTCTCATTCTCTCTCTTTATCTCTCTCTCTCATCGAACTCGTACAATCGATGTATCCTTTCGACCAAGTTCGTTGGTTCGATCGGTTCGACGAGCGTTAGCACACCGAGAACGGTCCTACCCGAATGGCTAATTAGTTACGGTAATTGCTTCTCGTTCGATATTTCACGGACTTAACTCTCTGTTCAAAGCCACGCAAAGTGAGAGAATGAGAGAAAGAGAAAGAGAGAAAGAAGAAGCAAACTCGCGGATTTAATTACTTCGCGCCCGAAATCCGAGCCGATCGAAACGACGAAAGGGGGGTTTTGTTGGTGGTGGTGGTGAAAAGGTTTGAAAAGAGATAGTTGCGAGATTGCTTTTTTCTCTTTCTATCTATCACTCACTCATTCATTCTTTCTTTCTTTCTTTCTTTCTTTCTATTTTTCTTCTCGTTTTTTCTTTTGCCTTGTCAGCACGCGTGCCTCTTTCTCGTCACGTCCCCACTGGTACGTTGAGTTTCCAATAGAAAGTTTTCTACACTCGCAAAGTACGTAAGTACTCACTCTTCTATCGCTACTTTCCTCGAAATGAAAACTAACATTTTCTTCGGTGATTGATTTTTTTTTATCATCCAAATTCTCTATTCGATTTAAAAAGACTTTTATGTATCTGTCATATATATACTTTACCATTTTATTATTATTATTATTATTATTATTATTATTATTATTATTATTATTATTATATATTGTTATTAAGGATAAATATATTTATATTAAAACGTATTGTATGTATTATATTATTTAATTAGATAGATATTATTAAAATTTTATTCATTTAAAAAAAAACCTTGAATCTATAATACATTCTAAACATTTTTTAAAGTAATGTAATTTGTATAACAAATATGGTATTAGCTTCTTATTATCATATTGCATAAATATCAAATTCAAATTAACTTTAGAATATTTCCATATAATAAAATCATTAATCGTTGTTTTTTCTCTCTACTATTTCAAGTAAACCAACATACCTTCTTGCCTATGTTTTATTTCATTTATCGTTTATAAACCAACCGAGATGAACATAAATAATTCATTATTTTTAAATAAAATATAAATTCATTAACCATCAAGATACCAACATCATTTTTCCATACGTTCGTAGATTGAAAACAAAAAGTACGAAACATCGATGAACCGAAAATAGAAAAAATTTGTTCACGTTTTCGAACAAATGAATAATACGAACATGTGTGTTTATCCACACACCACACAATTTTTATTTTCGAAAAATAAAAATTCACAAAATACAAAACTTGCATAATCATTTACACGCGTACGAACATACACGTACATCGAATAAAAAAAAAAACAAAACAAAAAAAACACACGAAATATCGATGAAAAACGCGTAAGGGGTTAAAAAAAAAAAAAGAAAGGAAAAAAAAGGTGGAGAAAATTTTGCACGTTTTCGGACAAACGAATAATACACACGAGCCATGTGTATGTATATATTATAGAATAGAACAATGAACTACCCGTTCAACCAACAACGACAACACAACTCAACCCTATAACCAGCCAAAAAAAAAAAAAAGAAATTAAAGAAGAGAAAAGAAGAGAGTATAGAATAGAAAATAGAAGAGAAAAGAAGAACGAAAAAAAAAATAGAAAAGAAAGAGGTTCATACGCAAACGGTCGCAGCACGAGGGCTGTGCGTTTTGGGGGAGGTGACGAAACGTGATAGGCGCGTACACACACACATACACACACACACACATATTCACACCTACATAAAATACATACATTCTTTCTGTCTTCCTCCCTCAGTACGCGCACGTGCAAACGCATAGCTTGTTCTACTGCTTCTGCTCCTGCTGCTGCTGCTGTTGCTGTTGCTGCTGTTACTAACACAGTCTCGCGTGTAACTGAGAGACACGCGCGCAGGGACGCATAGGGTTAACGCACTCTGTGATTCGTACGAGAGAGAGAAAGAGAGAGAGAGAGAGAGAGAGATGGAAAGATTAGAAGGGCGAATGAACAGAGACGGAGGTAGAGAGGAGGAAGAGGTGAAGGTTGGGGGGTGATGGTGGTGGTGGAGGAGGAGGATGAGGAGGGTGCAGAGGGCCGATCGTGAAGCGAGAAGCGCGCGCGCGGCCATCGATCCGCTTGAAAAACCATGAATGCTATACTATACTCCCTGCCGATGCTTTTCGACCCTGTCTCTCTCTTCTTCTTCACGATTCTTTACCTTTTTTCTTGTTTTTTTTTATATATTACGACAAGATCATTAGATTGTGTATGTTGGATTCTATAAAATACCCCCTATTATATACACTATTATATACATATTAATCTATATATTTTATTTTATGTTGTATTAGGTTGTCAAGTATGAAATGGAGCAAAAATTGCATATAATTAAATTCTATTTTGCTCCATTTTATACTTGACATAATAATCCTATTATATACATATATATTGTGTATTTATTTATTTATTTATTTATTTGATGGTAAAATCCCATGAATACTGTGTGTTAGGTAAACGACGTCAAGAAAGAAATCATAAAATAATTATTGCAAATGATTGAGACAATATTTTATAGATGATAGGATTTTGATACATTGATGATAAGAATTTACATATTTAAAAACATACTATTTACAAACACATACATATAATCTGATTTTTTTTTAATTTTCGATGTATGCAGGAAAAATTGATTCATCGGAAGTCATTTACGTCTATCGTTGGAAAATAAAAATAAATACTTCTGATTATTATAGACCTTTTATTGCACAGATGTTTTCTTTTTTTGCTTCTTTTTTTTTTGGTGAATATGTAAAATACCATTTATGTATATGAATATTTATATTTCCATCTATAAATATGCACATTTGTTATCTACGATTAACACGTTCTTTACTACCCACGTGTTACGTATTACGTGTCACATGTTACGTGTGGTGTGTGTGTGTGTGTGTGTGTGTGTGTGTGTGTCATATATGGGGACATTCCGAGAGTCTACAGTCGTATTATATGGGATATTGTTAATTGAACCGCTTTTATATTTGACGTATTTAATATATGTGACAGTTATTATTTATGGAACTAATTAATTATGTATAATCTAATAGTTGTATACAAAATATATAAAATATAATAGAAAATATTGATCGTATATACGAAATACATTCTTGGTTTATTTGAAATACAGAGAGAATGAGTTGTTTAAATCGTCGAACCTTTGTGTGTGTGTGTCATTTTTTTTTTATTTAAATTAATAATCTAATTCAAAAGATTCCGACAGTTTTCGATTGACACATAACACTTGACTATAATAATTTGCAAAAAGTATTCGAATTATTTCTTGGGTCAGTCTATTCCATTTTCTCCGTTCGAATGATCCTCTCCCTTTGAAGAAATAAATTATTAATCAATGGGCAAATATATTAGAATCGGATCGCGATTAATCATCGCAACGAAAACCAAGAAGAAGAAGAAGAAGAAAAAAAAGAAGAAGAAGAGTGTGTTGCGACGAAACCCACAGAACGTAAACCGTTCGCGACTACTAAAAGCGAACATTATTAAAAGCTCAGGTTTGGAATGAAAAATTATGTTACGGGTAGGATCGTTAAAAATCGATTTTACTTACGACCGAGAGATCCACCACCTTAAATCCACCCCACCCTCGCCACTTCGTCATCTCCTCTTCATCAAGCCCATCTTCTCAACACTCGGAGGAAGAAATAATGGCCAACTCGTGCATAACTTGTATCAAATATTTCATTGAAGAGAAACCCTAACGCTTACTCTATCTCTTTCGTGACGATAATCGAAATTCGTTCTTTTTTTTTTTCTTCTTCTTTTCTCAAGAATAAATATTTCGCACGTGATTAAAAGAAACAATTTTCTTAACGAATGAGTTTTTATCTTTCGATAAAAATAAGAAATAAATCTTGTCGCGGGTTTTATTAATAAGAAGAGGAATTTTAAGGGAATAAAATTATAAAAAAATAAAAAAAAAAGAAAAGAATTGAGAAAGAAGAAGAAAAAGAAGATGGGTTCGTTTCGAAGAAGCAATAGGCGCTCGTTAAGCAATTTTATCGTGTCTCCTCTTTACGTTCGATCGTATCATCCTTTCCTACATATCTTCATCTCTCTTTCTCTCTCTTTCTCTCTCTCTCTGTCTCTCTTTCTCTCCTTCTCCCTCTTTTTCATTCGTTTCTTTTCATGTAACGTACGATATGCATCGTTGGGTGCAACGCACGTTGTTGCATCGCGTTACTGGGAACCGTACTGTGCGATCACAGCGGGAGTCAAGGATATTAAAGCCGACTATAGCGAAGACGAGACGAGAAAAGTTTTCTTTTCCTGTTACTTCCTCCTCTCCCTCTCCCTCACCCTTACCATCTCTTTTACTTTTTTTTTTCTTTTACTCTAAAAACCCTAACTTTAATAATTAATTATTAACCTATTTTGTGTATTAAAAAAAGAATAAATATCTATCTCAATGTTTATTTACACGTGAAATAATTTGGTTGAATTTGGAAACTGGTTTTCTTTTATCTCAAATACGTATTACTTTAAATTCTCCAGCAGATGAATGATCAATTAATTAATCAATTTATTTCGGTAGGAGATAAGAGTAGAGAATATTATTGAACAATTTATTATTCATACGTTTGCAACTGTATTGCGTATATATTTTAATTTCTTCTTTATTTCTGTAGATAAAATCTTGAAGAAAAGGGTCCTATTTTTAATTCCAATTTATTTTCTATCCCACTATTATCTTTTTTTTCTATTTCTTCTTCCTCCCTCGTTCTATGACTTTATCTCTCTCTCGTGAATTCCACAAAGATGTTTTTTTTTTCCTAAACAGCTTTCCTTTGGAAGGAGCGACGAAGCGAACGAGTTTCTCGCGACGATGTTTACCTCGGTTGGCCTTGCTCCACTTTCCGATAACTGCGACGCGCGTCGTTTTGACATACCCTGGCTTTTCACATGTTTGTTTGTGTTTGTGTGTGTGTAAATAAATATATCTCAGCTTATCTGTCTCTGTATACGCGTGTATGATAATTGTGAGTATAGATTTACATGTATTAACCTACGATCTAACATATGTCGAAACTAGTACGTCAAGTTTTTTCTTATACGAAACGATACAAACGTCAGTCGAATATTTTTACAACAACAAAATGTATATATATCAATGATCTATTAAAAATGCGAGATGTAGAAAAGAACAAAAAGAAAAATATTGTACCAGCTTATCCTTTGATCTGGAACACGCACTCGAGATATTATTAAACTCCGAGATTTCGATCGTTTCCGCGTTTCTTTTTTATTAAAACAAACGTTGTCACGCCATACGACTCGATTTAAAAGTTTATAATTGAATTTAATTTTGATCGGTTGGATAAAAGAAACAAGTAAAAAGTACATTTATTATTTTATTATTATTATTATTAGTTTGAAATAACTACGAGAAAACTAGGCATGGGTTTAGTTATGACACTTATCTTAAATTTTTAAACAAACCAATTGTACCATTCGATTGATGAATTAAATTATCAAGAATGAAAATTATTATTGAAAGAGTATAATAACCCTGATTTAAAATACTTCGGTAAGAAATATTTCATGAAATATTTGCCAGTATTTTTTTGAAATCCTTATCTTGAAAATTAAATGTGTAAAAGATGAGAGAAGTGAATAAAAAAAATAATATAACGTAGTTCAATGAACGAATAAGATAAACGAAAGTTATGTTAGTTCAAAGATCATCAAAATGTGAAAGACAACAGTAAGAGAGAATGAGAAAGGAGGGAAGAAGAAGGAGGGAGGAGAAGGAGGAAGAGGAAGAGGAAGAGGAAAGGAACACGTCGAATAATTTTGAGTAAACTAAGTTGGTGGTTAGCATCGAATCAACAGTTTATTCGATCCCACACGTTGGATCGCTACGTTTGCCGAAACTCCGTCACGCTAGAGGGTTGTTACGGGATCAAGTCAACTAAGTTTTCGGAAAAGGGGGAAAGAGTGGGGGGGTTAAAATGAGAACGAGATAGTTGAACGTGAGGAACGTCGAGATACTTCAACTTCTTGATAACTCACAATCAAAAGATAAGAAAGATAAAGAGGAAAAAAGAAAATAAAAATCGATTATAAATATTTTTACTTTACCTCCCATCCTGACTATGATTTCTATTACAAAAATATCAACGTAAAAAAAAAAACTAAAAAATTCTTCAACTCTCTAGGCCGGTGGAAAATAAATGTCGGATTTTTCTATTGAATCGTGGTAAAAAATCCGACATTTTTTTTTCCACCAATCCAATATAAAAGAAACATAATTTAATCTTGTCGTTAACAAACGTTAAAAAACGTTAAAAACATTGTAAATACAAATTTTTCCTCTTTTTTTACTTGTCTACAAAACAATTTTACATTAACATAAAATTATCATATTTACTTAATCGCATAAAATCTAAATACATTTAAAATCGTGAGTAATCAATAGTTCTCCTCTATCTTTGGACACGTGCACATAGCATATCAAATAAACAATAAATAACATTTGTAAAGCAAAGTTTAAATTTTTCATAAATTAATTTCATCTTGAATAAAAGCATTCTGATTCAAAAAGAAAAATATTTCCTCGAAACGACGAGAATCTCTTTTAAGAAAAGAAACTAAAACTAAATGGTTTGAATCGATTTAATGAATGGGAGAAGGGGGTGACAAAAAAAGGAGAAAAGATTAGGGAGAAATCGATTAGGGTAAATAATAGCACGAGTCGAATTAGTAATCGTGTTTGGTAAGTTACGCATGGATATTCGCTGGGTGTCATTCGTCGACTTACCTGCATCCTCGTTAAGCTAATGATTCAACAGGTGTTGCACGGATACACACACACACATACATACAAACAAGCAAGCAAGCAAGCAAGCAAACATGCATACACACAGAGATAGATAGACAGATAGACAGATAGAAGGATGGATGGATGGATGGATGGATGGATGGATGGACAGACAGACAGACGATGAGAAGAACGACCCACAGCATCGCATCGCATTCGAACCTTTCCCTTTCTCCCTCGACATTTTTTTTT
>JACGTP010000062.1:0-43826 GCA_023678845.1 Mischocyttarus mexicanus | reverse complement strand
GTGAATACAGTAGGTATAGAGATACATTATTTTTAATATAATTCAAACCACTGTAATGTGTTACAGATAACTAACATAAGATGTAATTTTCTCAAAATTAATCTAACAAATGTAATATATATAGTTAATTAAGTGTAAGCGTAACAACAATTGTTTAAACGTATATTGAGATTCAGCAAAAAGTTCAACTTTGTCCAATATTGAGTTTGCATTATTGCATATTTTTGTAATGGGTTCAGTAAATCTAAGGTTGCTATAATAAAAGTTGTAATAATTTATATTTATCCGATAATAATTAAAAATCTTAAACCACTACTTTCAATAGTAAGCAATACATTTGTTCTGGGAGTATCATTGTGGAACTTCAGCTAAATCTGTGATATATTGGAAACAAATAAATCCTGATAAATCAACCTTTGGTGATGAGATTTTAATTATTCTAGGAGCATTTTTCCAACAAGGTATGTTTATTCTTCATAGATTAGTTATTTTATTAGTTTAAATAATCTAATTGCTTTAGGATATTCTTATGAACCATATCAAGTTCTTTCACGTATAATAACTTTAATGTTATTAATAAGCGCATTGAGTCTTTACACTTCCAACACAGCAAATATCATTGCTTTGCTTCAATCGACGACTAATTCTATTTAAACTATTACTCTGATCTTTATAATAATAATTAAAACTAAGAATACTACTTTGCACTGATCACAATGGGATACGATATAATACTTACTCTTTTTGTACTAGTTATGAAGTTTGTCTAGCATAGAATGTTATATTTATTGATATTATAATTTTAAAGAACGATTTACTTTAATTGATTTACTTCGCAAGCAAAAATTAAAAATTAAAAATGTCGCAGAAGATATAGAAGCAATTGACAATGTTAGCGAAATCCTTTTGCTATAGTTGAAAAAATATTGCCTGTATTTTCTTTTAAATACAGTATAATTTGGTATTTGGTACTTTAACTATAGTAATATTTAAATAATTATATTATTTAAAAAAAAAGATATATAAAATAATATAAATATAAATAAAAATAAATATATGTATATATAATATATATACACATGGCGTTATATATTACATTCGTGCTGGTAAGAAGTGTTGATAATAATTCTTAGTAAAATCTAACATAAGATCTAGAGTACATTCAGGTAAATCCTCTATACATACAGCAGGATTTCCAGAAAATCTAGTAAAAGATGGAACTATTGTTTCTGGTGGTACCACTGCACCATCCTCAATGTAACAACAGTCCTTTAATATTGAACGTCTCCCCTATTTAATATAAATTATTGGTATAAAGGTATAATTTTAATTACTTTTTACCAAGTATCAATCTAATACGTACTATTACTGCATTCTTTCCAATGTATACATATGAACCAACAAGAGCAGCATTGACAACAGCCTTTTCTCCAACAAATACATGATCACCCATAGTTAATGGAAAGAAGGCAACCCTATTCAAAAAAAAATTATCATTTAAATATATATCTATAATAAACATAATAGTAACTAATGATAGGTACAAAAATATACAAACCCTCTACTAAATTTTTTAAAAGGTGGTCGTATCACAGCATTCTTGCTAATAATACAATATCGACCAACCTTTACATTTCCTAAATCCCCTCTAATTATGGCATCTGATTGCACTATTACCTTCCCATGTAAAACTATATTCTGCGATCCACAAAGAACAGTCTGTCTACTCACTTTATTTCCTGATGCCTACAACCATAAACATCAGAAAGGTTATGTTCTTGTAGAATAATTTGAATTGACAATCAATTACCGTCTCGACATATTCAGCAATATTGTAATAAATATCTTGAGGCTCCATGAGGATTTTGATAATAATTATAATCGATCACTTGATATAAATAAACTAAATTATTATTAATGGTTAATACGTCTACATGCTACTCGTAGCCTCCATGACTGGTTAACCTAAAATTCAAGATGGCTTTTATGACATAAACAATCGATCGTAGCATTGGCTATTCATGAAACTGCATTTGCTAAAACCTAAATTATCTTATTTTATCTAATCTAAATAAAATTAATAATCTTAATGATTCTATAAAAATAAAAAAAGACATCAAAATTATTTTTTGTTTAAAGTACATTGATAGATACGTAATATTTAAACCAATGAATATAGAAATCTATCAGAATTACAATAGGAACTTTTACTTTTCCCCTTTTTTTGTTTTATTTACATGACGTATCTTGTGTGATATTGCATTTTGATATTCTTGAATATATAACAAATGTTCTCATTGACTTTTTTTTATACAACTTTATATTGATTTTTAAATAGAGTTTAATCGAACGATGATATATTATTTTATTATGTATTTATAATAAATGGATAGAGTGTAAAATGATTTACTTTACAAAATGAATACAATTTTAGTTTAAAATTTATGTTTTAAAAAAAAAAAATTGGTATATATATTTAACTCATTTTTATTATCTTAAGGTGGCAACACTGTTTTCAGATTTTCCTAACAGATACATATGCATCCTACATAATATTATTTTACCGTTCGATAACGAAGTGAGTTGTACTCAATGGAAATAAATCCATACTCGATATTGCTGTCTAAGGTGGTTGTTATAACTGTATATAGATATATATAGAAGTACATTATTTATTTATTTAAAAATATTATTTTTCATTCTAATATAGTGAAGAAAGAATTTATATAGAATGTGTTTTATAATGTTTTTGTCGAAACTAATTCTAAGATCATTCTAACCTTATTAGAGATCAGTGTTTACATGAAAAAAAAAAAAGAAATTGTAATAGTTATTATGTTTTAATATTTTTGAAAATATTACAAACTTTTTATTAATAAAATAAGAAACTACATATTTATAATATGTTTGAGTAAAATTGTACACTTACCTTTTACATTTATTCAATTAAAAGTAAAATAATCGTGTTCTTATTAGAAGGTTAACTTGACGATTAACAGTTGGATATAAGTGATTTCTTTTTATCCTCATTTAACTTTAATAGAAATAATTATGAGTTATCATCGTGGGGGTGGTAATAAGCCCAAGGGCTTCGGATTTCCTGGTTTTCAAATGACAGGAAACAAGCGAGGTGGTTCTAATATACCTCCTCCTCCACCAAATTCAGTTTTGAGTAAACAGGGATATCATACTAT
Source organism: Mischocyttarus mexicanus (assembly GCA_023678845.1). Taxonomy (NCBI): domain Eukaryota; kingdom Metazoa; phylum Arthropoda; class Insecta; order Hymenoptera; family Vespidae; genus Mischocyttarus; species Mischocyttarus mexicanus. The sequence goes on along the minus strand of JACGTP010000062.1, from coordinate 40,632 downwards.
GAATTCTATTACTGAGAATGCTTTATCTGCTTGTTGGGGTGTGCCAAAAAAAACGTAGCAAGACTGAAGAAGAGTAAGTAGAATATTATATAATATTGATAATTATTATTTTGTTATAAATATACAACACATTATCATATTTGTATAACAGATATTTTGAAGACGACGATGAACCTCCTACGTCTTCTTTGGAATATATACCTGCACCTGGATCGCCAACATATGATTTAATGAAAAAATCAACATCAAAAGAAAATAGCGATAGCGAAGAAGATCCTTTAGATGCTTTTATGGCAGGTATTGATGCTGAAGTTAAAAAAAATAACTATGAAGCTCAATTAGCAGAAGAAGATCGTAAGGAAGATAAATCTAAGGGATTTAGAGCAGACATAGATGGAGAGGACGATGAAGAGAGTTATTACAGGTAACAAGGGATTTATTCAATTTTTGTTCAGATTAATAGCGAAGAAGAATGGTCACACATAAAATAATGATTATTTTATTTTATAAGGTATATGGAAGAAAATCCTACTGCTGGATTACAACAAGAAGAATCAGATCAGGAAATCGAATATGACGAAGATGGAAATCCTATAGCACCTCCAAAGAAAAAAGAGATCGATCCATTACCATCTATTGATCACAGCGAGATAGAATATGAGTCTTTTGAAAAAAATTTTTATAATGTACACGAAGAAATTTCATCTTTAAGTAAACCACAAATTGATGATCTAAGACAGACCTTAGGTATTAAAGTATCTGGACCTTCGCCACCAAATCCTGTAACTAGTTTTGGACATTTTGGATTTGATGATGCTTTGATAAAAGCCATTAGAAAAAATGAGTATACACAACCTACGCCAATTCAAGCACAAGCTGTTCCTGCTGCTTTAAGTGGAAGAGATATTATAGGAATTGCTAAAACTGGCAGCGGAAAGACAGCAGCCTTCATATGGCCAATGTTAGTTCATATCATGGATCAGCGTGAATTAAAAACTGGGGATGGTCCTATTGGTCTGATTTTAGCACCAACAAGAGAGTTATCGCAACAGGTAATTTAAAATCATGTATACTAGAAGAAAAAGTACTCACAATATATAATTAGATAATTTAAATAAATATAAATCATCTTCTGTTTAGATTTATCAAGAAGCAAAGAAGTTTGGTAAAGTGTATAACATACAAGTCTGTTGTTGTTACGGTGGTGGTAGTAAATGGGAACAAAGTAAAGCATTGGAAGCTGGCGCTGAAATAGTTGTCGCCACTCCTGGTAGAATGATTGATTTAGTTAAAATGAAAGCAACTACTTTAACAAGGGTTACATTTTTGGTATTAGATGAAGCGGATAGAATGTTTGATATGGGATTTGGTAATTAAATTTATTAAAATTAATATTAAATCAAATTTGATGTTTACTAATTCTTTGATGCTGTTTTTATAGAACCTCAAGTACGATCCATTTGCAATCATGTTAGACCAGATAGACAAACACTACTTTTTAGTGCTACATTTAAGAAGAAAGTTGAAAAACTTGCTAGAGACGTTTTAACAGATCCAGTAAGGATAGTACAGGGAGATGTAGGAGAAGCTAATACAGATGTAACTCAACATGTTATAATGTTTCATAATAATCCTTCCGGCAAGTGGTCTTGGCTATTACATAATCTTGTAGATTTTCTAAGTACTGGAAGTTTATTAATTTTTGTGACCAAAAAGGTAAGTCTATTAAATATATTATTTGATTATTAAATATACAAATTTCTATACATTTAATTGGATTTTTTTCTTTTTATTAGTTGAATGCAGAGGAACTAGCCAATAATCTTAAATTAAAAGAATTTGATGTCTTACTTTTGCATGGTGATATGGACCAAATTGAAAGAAATAAAGTAATTACGGCATTTAAAAAAAAGGATGTCAGCACCTTAGTTGCAACTGACGTAGCTGGTAATTTCATTTATCTTTTTATTTTTAAATATATATTCTTCTATATATAAAGATGATAATATATACATATAATAAATATAATACATAAATAATAATAATAATAATATACTTAATAAAATTGTTTTACCTTAGCTCGTGGTTTGGACATTCCACATATAAAAACAGTTCTGAATTATGATGTAGCACGTGATATTGATACACATACTCATAGAATAGGTAGAACAGGTCGAGCAGGTGAAAAGGGTACTGCATATACTCTTGTGACGGAAAAAGATAAAGAATTTGCAGGTCATTTAGTAAGAAATCTCGAAGGTGCAAATCAGGAAGTACCTAAAAGCTTAATTGATTTAGCCTTGCAAAGTGCTTGGTTTAGAAAATCTAGATTTAAAGGTGGAAAAGGTAAAAGTTTGAATGTTGGTGGTGCTGGGCTTGGGTTCAGAGAAAGGCCCGATACTTCTGCACCTACGGTATTTATCGATTGTTTTAAATAATATTAATATTTTAATAAAATGAAAACTCTTATTTACATGTATTATCATTATTGTTACAGAATGATTCTTCATTTCAAACTAGCAGCAGCACTTCGCAAGGGTCCAAAGATATAAGTGAAGTTGTTAAAAAATTAGAAAGACATGGTCCTGGTAGCGATCGTCTTTCTGCTATGAAAGCTGCTTTTCGAAGCCAATATAATTCACAGGTAAAATAACATTATCTTCGTTATATATTCTATAAATATTTATTACAAAACCGATATAGAGAAATGATCGTTATTTTTGTTTCAATTTTTCGTTCATTTTTTAGTTCCGAGCGTCGTCGGATCATACGTGGGAACAAACTATCACACCACCTTCTGTTATAATGCCACCACCACCTCCAGTGCTACCAAAACCTAGTGTAGATTGTTCTAAGGACGAAGAAACCTCGTCGAATTCTTCTTCTGAAGCGGACAACAAATTGGAACGAAAGAGAGTACGGAAAAGTCGTTGGGAATGATGAAAGTATGATGATTAATGCGGGTATTATCTTGTGATCGACTATTTCATAATAATATGACAAAAAATTATTTTATATTAACAATAATATTTAATTCCATCGCAAATATCTTGCAATATATCAACGCGAGTTTTATCAAACTATTTGGCATTTCATTTTGTCTTTTTCCGTTGTTGTATAAATCTATTGTATATAAAATAAATAAGTGTCGATCGACGATAAAATTAGTCTTATATTTGTTACCATTAAACAAATATTTCTAAAATAATAATAACTTATATTATCACCGAATAAATAGATATATTCGAAATCTTGAAATATTATATAAAAATCTAGATTTTTTGTTGTATCTTACAAGATATTGTTTTCACATCAATTTACTTTTTTTCATATCACTCATCTTGATTTTTATTATATTCTTGATAAATTGAAAATAGGTAAAGTTGTTAATGAAAATAAACGAAATCATATTATCTTATCTTATAACATATGCGATTTATTTGATATTTCAATATGTTTGTTGATTTACATGCATATATGTTCGATAAAAAGCGTATTTATTTTGCGTACGAAGTTTAGATATAAATCATTTATAGCACTTATCTATGCGATAAAAATACTTAACAAACAATCATTAAAATATTTTCTACGATTCTTGTGATATTGAAAATAATAATAATAATAATAATAATAAAGATCAAAATTCTTTAGACGAGTTATACCAAGGTATTAATGAAACACCTGTATTGTGGATTAGGATTATCTTAATGCTTGACTACGTACTGCTTTTTAAATCAAAAAATAATCATAATTATAATAATGAATTTTCAAAGTAATAATACCTTATATCAAGTATATTAGAAATTTTCTTAACAATCGCATAGTTACTTTCTTATGTAAAAACTTCCACAGATCTTGTTGGATTTACGTTATTTCCAAACACGTGTGCACGTTCGACCCTCCATTTGCTTAGAATGAATCATCTCGTAATTATTCCAATAAGGACTTATGACCGTGATCACCTAGTCTCACACAGTTTTCTCAATAATCCATTATTTACCGAGACACCTTAACTATATACATACGTATCTAGAATATATATCGTTTCAATCTGGAGCAATGAATTTTCTGCTGCCTTGTGGTAAAAAGGAAAAGGAGGCGGGGTTGGAGGCGGGGAGATAGTAGGAGGAGGATCGATCTTTATCGTATGTAATCGTGGAAATACTTTGATGTAATTCAAGAATGTTATAGAAAAAAAAAAAAACAACAACTTTAATAGATTTTCCTAATAATCAAGATTTTCAATAAGATCGTAATTTTTCCCCCGTTAATGGAAAATACTCGCAAAAATATATATCTGCCAATCTCTTCTCTCGCGGAATAAGAACGTCCTCCAAGTTCCGACAAAGCGGCAAACCGATGCCGATGCTAAGGTAGATGCTTTTTACTGAAGAAAAAAAAAAGAAATAAAGAGAGAAAAAAAAATAGCTCTTCGCGTTTGCTAGATATGGAGATTATACCAAGGATAAACGGTACACGAGATGATAAATCACGATCAATTGCCTTTGTAGTGCCGCAAAATAATCGAGAATAGGATATCTAGTTGACGAGAAATCTATTTATCCCTCCCATCTTGAACGATTAAAAACACTATCTTCGTTTTTATATTTCTCTTCTATACGTTTCTAATTAAAAATTAACACATTTTGTAATACCTTTACACGATCTTCCCCTCATTTTGACTGGCAGTGTTGCTGCTACTGTCATCTCTCTTTGTGCAAGTTGTGGATTTTACAAGACCGATTTATCTTAAATCCTGTAAGCGAAAATGAGATATTTCCAGCTTCTTTCACTACCGTCTTAAGAAATCGCGATAACAGACATATATATATATATAAATATATTCAAATACATATATATATATATATGTATATCATCAAGTCCTAATTTTCAGTCTTTCGAATGAAACAATTTTATAATGGTTTTGTATATATTTTTTTTTTGTTTAAGGATTAACGCATTGAGGCATCGCCGTAGTGCTCTTCCTCCTGATTTTGTCAATATTCGTCGATAACAAATTGTTCGATTTCTTATAACAATCGTTTTTCCCTGTAAATTTTTCCATAGCTCTAGTGTAAGATCCAGTACATACCTTGCCCCAAAGTCTCTTCTCTTCGACGTTCCGTTTCCCTTTAGTTTCGTTACAATCAATATCCTTTTTTCTATGATTTTTATAATTGTCCGTTTTATCCAAAAATACGTTAGATCCTTGTGTAGTAATAACATCTTCCCAAGAAACATTAGTATCCGATTGACCACTTGACGGTGTCGGACAACTACTATCACTCGATAACGAAGATGACCTAACGAATGAAGGTGGGACTATTAATTGGATTCTTTCTTCGAATTGTGAACTATTACAGGGTGATTCGCTTTTAACACGAATATTATTAATCGTTCTGTTATCTTTAACATCTACGTTGATTATTGAATCAACGTTATCGTGCAATGTTAAATTATCGTTGACAATGATTTTAGCGATCGAAGTTCTTTTTCGTAGATTTTCCATATTCTCTTTGGGTGTATTTTGAAAACTGTCGACCCTTTGAAGTATGTCTTTTAAGTTAACGTTAGAAACATTAACGTTGTTATTATCATTGTTATTATTATTGTTATTATTATTATTATTAATATTAGATTGCATCGATTTGGTTAATATTTTCTTATCCATTTTTACATCTGCATTTAAAGTTATTTTATTGTCATTGCCAGAAGATTCTTGTATTTCTTCTTTCGCATGATTAATTAATTGAGGATAAACGTAATTAGGTATTGTTTCCTTTTGACGAATCGTTTTGACTAACGTAGAAATCTTGTCTTGTTTATCGTTTTTCAATTTATTAGCCACCTTGACGCATTGTTTGTATTTTTCATCGATAGTAGTATCGATATTATTTTCCATACCACCGATTCTATCAGTAAAATCAGCATCCGTGGACCAATCTTCGAAAACTAAACCATCCTGTTGTTTCTTGTTATCCATTTCATCGACAATATCATCACTATTGTTAGTCTTATCATCGATTATATGTTCTGGTGTTACATCTTTCGATATTTCTTCTTGATTATCATCATCGTCGTTATCAAATTCGTTATCGAAATTTTTCAAAACACCTTCGTTCTTTTCATTTCTCTTTCTCAATTCCTCCCAATTTTTCCTAGGCTTGTAGCTAGTCTTTCGTCTGACTATTGTACTTTCAGTAATATCAATGTCAGGTATGAAAAGACGCAGAGCTTTGGTGCCAGTAGGAAACGTAACTTCGTTGATTCTTTTTTCACACATAATTGATTCTAAACTGCATTTAGATGCAACCTCTTGGTGTTTATTGAAAGCAGAGACTAATTGGGCAACTGTATATTTAGGTTCATCAGTTTCCGACTCGGTTGAACGATCTTCTTTGTCATCCGAGATACCAGAATTATTTGAATGGTTGGAAACGTCCGAATGTTGTCTTTGACATTGACGTTTTATCAACGATACGTCGTTTGATTCTCTTTCACGATCCAATGGGATTTCATCGGATTCTTCCGTTAGAGTATCCGATTCGATAGATTTCAAGGAATCTAGATTTTCCTCCGACCTCGAGTTGGATTCTTTCGACATCACCGAAGAACGATCGTATGTCTTTTCCGCGCCTGCAGAATCAGATAAGATCTCTTGTTTTTGCCGAGACTTTTCCTCTTTCGATTTATCTACGATCTCGTCTTCTACAACTGGCTCCTTCTTCTTCTTTTTATTCTCCTCCAAAAGGGATTCGTTCGTTTGTAGTAGTCGTCGTTCCGAGTTTATCGAATCGGGAATCACGCAAGGTGTTTTTTGATTATCATTGATTCCAGAGATTTCTTCAACGTCGATACGTTTGATGATAGGAATCACAACATCTTCGGTCTTGGCTCTTTCGTAGGGTTTCCTCTTACGTCTTAGACATTCCAAACTTCTATATATGTCAATAACACCCTGAGATTTCGAAAGGGATCTTAAACCGTACAACTTTTCACGCGATTTGCTGTTAACAGGTTGTTGCATCGAAGTGATCATGTGTTGAACCGGAGATGCAATTGTTTTCGAAGTACCGTTAGATAAGCAAGTTTGTGATTGTATACGATGAAGGCTACGTATTCTCGACAAAAGGCCACGACCAACAGCATGATTCAAATTAGCTTGAGACCGGCTCTGCGCTCGACTAAGCAAACCCTGGGTTTGTTCCTTGTTCAACAAACAACTCTGACTTGCGCAACTAAGACTCGTTCGGGACGAGTTCAAACTCACTTGGGAATTGGATGGACTGAGAAAACCTTCGCTTCCGGGAAGACTTGATTGGCTCGAAGTCATGCAATCGCTTAAGCAAATCTCACTGTGACTTAATACGCAATCCTGAAGATTTTGATCGTTAATGTCCGTCGATAAAAGATTAGCTTGGCTGGTAGTTTGACTCAAAAGGGCTGCTCTTCTTAAATTTTCTCTACTAACAACACGTTCCAGAAGGACTTCGCGAGATTTTGATAAATATCTTCTCAAATGTGGTGACGCTTGTGTAGGTGCACCGCGTAACCATTCGTGACGCAGACACTGCTTCGCTGTCATTCGTGCGCTAATGAAAAAATAAAGAAAACAAGATAAAACAAGACGTTAAAAATCTGAAAAGTTTTTGATTAGTTTCGACGACGACGATGATGATGATGATGATGAAGGATGGTTTAAAAGCTAACCTTGGGTCTAGCACTAAAAGTTTAGCAACGAAGTCCTTAGCCTGTGCCGAAACTTCCTCGAATAATTCTTCTGGAAAATCAACATCTCCTAGGGATATATTTTGAAAAGTTTCTTGATCTGTTTCGCCACCGAATGGAGAGAAACCTGTTAGTAGTACGTAGGTTGTAACACCGAGAGACCTGTAATATTACATGTAACACGATTTCAAAATCCTTTATTCTTTATAGATATTGTGAAATATTTCAATGTATTATAAATTGTATGTATTTGTTAACCCACCACATATCGGCGGCCAACGTGATCGGTTCGTAGTGTAGTATTTCCGGAGCTGTAACCAAGATTCGATTAAAGTTTTCATTGAAGTAATCTTACCAATTGAGTTTTTATATTAAGAGATGATATTAACCGAATGGAAAAATATCAATCATTTGGTTTGTGAAATCGAACAAATCCTACTTGTTGGTCGTTCCACGAACACATGGATACACGTGTAACGTTTACAAATACAAATTACCTAGTCCAAAAGACCTCATTTGTACTTGCTTAATTTATTCGCTAAAAGTGTGCCACGTAGAAATCTGTATTTGGGTAAGGATTAAATGTCTATGGTAAATCCAGTATTCGTTCGTTACTTCGTTCGTTCTTAAAGATCACATTTATCCAAACCATCGATATATGTGGTGTATATATATTTATATATACATACACTGTGTTATATATACATGTAATTAAAATTTAACGTCATATTCCTTTGACAAGAAACTCTGTAAAATCTTCTTAACGATCAACGAAGATTACTGAGTTTACTTGGGAAGTTTCGAGAACGTGTGATTTCGATCAGCGTTCCCATAAATCCTCCATGAGACCTTAAAACTGATTAATCGATCCACTAACGTGCTTTTAATCGAATCACTTTACCCTTTCCTCCTATCAAATTATCTCGTTACTGTAATATCAATCGATCAACCCATTCTATTCCATTTTTCATATCGTCCCGTTTGTATAAGTTTCTTTTTGCATATATTAATATTATTATTATTATATGTTTATAGTTAAATCAAATATTTACTCTTATATATACATACATGCATATATATCTTACATAAATTTATTAGACACCGTAGGTAATAATTATTATACGTTATACGGAATACAATATATTCCAATAACAACAATTTATTTGTAATTAATATTCATCGTAACGTGATCTTGAGAAGAAAAAGAAGAAAAAATAAAAGAAAAAAAAAGGAAAATTGGAACGACCGTTTACCTAGAAAAGAACGTTTTGCATAAAGTTTTTTAACAATGCAACGCGTATGCGTTTCGTTGATTGAAATGCTAATTTGTACTACGCGACAAAGGTCGATTTAATTATCACAAGAACCGGGCGTGATCGAGATCGAGATTTGCGATAACTCCGTATGCATATATACGATAGTTTATCGCGTTAGATTTTAATAAAGACATTTTCTAGAATCTTATCAAGGAAATCAAGATAAATCTTGTTCTCGTTTCTAGAAAATGCAGTGCAGTGTAGGTATTAAAACGTCGACGCATTTGTCGGATGCATTTGTTGGATGCATTTGTTGGATGCAAAATTGCTTGGAAATAATCTTCACCGTAAGTGTCATGTGTTTTTGATCGGTTAAGAAATAAAAAAAAAAAAGAGAGGGACCCTTGACATGTTCTCGTAAAGTTTCTTCATAAGCGTGGAAAATTTCAAACATGAATTTGTCGAAAGGTCGTAACCACGAAGCCGACCGAGGTTAACTCGTCGATTAATATCGATTATATATTTTTGATCGTCGTCAGCTCAAGATCGCCAATTAGTCGATCCGGATAATGATCGGCACCGATTAAAGCAAACGCCAAGCGTGTTGTTTCGCAAAATGCCGATGCACCTGCAGGACACTTTTGCGTGTAAACGCGGTATCAAGGCAAACGTGAATAGCATTGATCACTTACAAAGGAAAACAACTCTCTAATTCTAGGCTCTTATCAAAATGATTATTTTCAAATAAATATATATGTAGAGTATTCTTAAAGTTACTTTAACTGTGAGACAAATAATAGATTTTTATTTGAAATAGTTGTATGATTTTTTAACAACACTGTAACCAAAGATATCTTGAAATGAAGAATACTAAATATTGCAATTTTAATGAAATTAATACCGATCCTTCATTTTGTTTTTCTTTTCTTGGTAAAACGATTTTTAGAACACTTTGTATATTTATTTAAATGTATTGTTTATTGAGTATATAATAGATATTTGTAATATACAAATTTTTATTCTATTTCATTGTGTTTAGTAACACGCTAATGAACAATTATTTATTTTAATAATATCTTACGTAGTTATGTAACGATTGCATTATTTCGTGACACGATTAAATCGCGAGAACATGTTCGTTACATGAGAAATTTCCTGGACAAGAGTATTATTCAGTTGGCACGAAAAATACCAACGTAGATTGTTATCCGTTAAATTAAACGAATATCGGTCATACAAATGTCGACCTAAATAAATTCCCGAGAAAAAATAAAAAAGAAGAAGAAGAAGAAGAAGGAACGAAGAATAACGGGGACACTTCGCCGAAAAACTAAATGTTGACTGTGAAACGTCCCTGTTAGGAATGTTCGCAAAAAAACAGTAACATATTATCACTCGTCGAAAAGTATTCTTTAAAAGGAGAAGGAGGAAGAGAAACCTTAATGTGTTTTTAATGAATGGAATTTTAACAAGTAAATAATAATATTACGTGTATATAAAGAAATCTAATTGAAGATATTTTCAAAAGCAAAAAACAAAGGATTGACATTTTTTCTTTTTTAATAATAATTCGATAAAATGTTTCGAATGTTTGATTAAATTCTCATTTAATTAAGGAACACGAACTCTACCAGAGATATTTCAAACACATATTAAACCATAAATCAATTACAAAATATGATCAATGAAAAAGTTACGTTGCTCACCCACATAGTCAGGCGTCCCAAGAATCTCACGAACTTCTGTCCCTTCCAGGATGACCCTTGATATCTCGAAATCGCATAGTTTGACGTCACATTCTGGGAAAGTACCCATCATCACGAGATTCTGCGGCTGTATAAAGAAAATGATTATCTATAATAATTTGTATATAAAATATTAGGTGTACAAATAAGTTTCCGCCGTTCAACAAAATAGGGCAGTATCATTAAATTATGATTAAAATTGTCTCATGTAAAACGTCATATCGTAGGGTTTGACATCTCTCGACAACATAATCTTGGTATATTAGTAATTTTGTATCGATAACAGATATTTTTTTTCATTAAAAAATGTCGAGTTTTGAGTCGAATAAGCACCATTTGCGGGAACTTTTGATTAAATTATTTAATTTAAAGAAATCTGCATCTGATGAGCATCGATTGCTTGTAGAGACATATGTCGAGGCTTTTTTAAGTTAGAGAAGTTTTCATGAATGGTTTTTATAGTTCAAGAATAGAGACTGTGACGTCGAAGATAAAATACGTAACGGAAGGCTGAAAGTGTACGAATACGTAGAATTAGAAATATTATTGATTGAAAATTCGTGCCAAACGCAAAAAAAACAGGCACTTATATTAGGAGTAACTCAGTAAGCAATTTTACATCATTTAAAATCATCAAATGCTTAATTTTTTAATAAGAACGGCGGAAATTTATTTGTACACCTAATATATATATATATATTTATCTATTAGCAAATCAAACAATATATACATGTATCTTTCAATAAGTATATTTATTAATATAAAAATCAAAATATATATATACGTGTATGAAAATGTTGAAAAAGAGATTTCATATTATCCAGTATGTCTTTTAAAAGCTTGATCGAGTGTGTTGTTCGGTAGAAGAACACTCGAATTTCCTGTTATTCGAGGCGCGTACGTATCTGATATATAAATCACAGAGGGATCTATCGAAAAGGGCAAAGAATTCTTGTTGGCCCGACGGGTGGTCGGACGTCGTTTTCTTCGATTCCGAGTACGGCTTCGCATTTAAACGACGTTGACAATTAGCGAGTTAATCGCGTAATTGAGTGACGTTCCGTTTGTACCAGGTTAAGTTTTGTACACGATACGTTAGTACGATATACTATTTACCGATATATACTATCTTCGTTTAGTATATAAGTATATGTATGTATATATTGTAAACGAACTTGTGTGGCGCCCAGCAGGACGTCTGTATTCCAGAATCTTTCCTAACAATGTCAAGCTTACTCTTTAAAGGATAAAAATTCATTCTCTTATTGGTAAATCAATCAAATTTATTCTCTACTACGTTAAAAAACATTATTTATTTTAATGTACCATTTTATACTTATATATTAAGTTGGTGGAGAAAAAATGTCGGATTTTTGGCCACGATTTAATAGGAAACACCGACATTATATATTACATTTCGTAATATCGTGTTATAAAATCAATGAGTTTGTTTTGAACGATCTTCGAATGATCTTTGAACACATCAAAGTAGGTATTACGAAATCGTACGATGATTAATTACCATTTATTTTGTCTTCAAATTGTATTCGATTATTTTATTTGACTCGTATGATTTGACGAACGTTCGAGAGGGTAAAATAGGAAAATAATATTTAAACAATTTCTCATGATGGAAGGAAATTAAAAAGATTTTATATATATTTATATATACACTTAGGATAAACATCGATGGAAAGGAATAAGCATGCGAATTCAGCAACGATCAGAAGGATAAAAAAATCCTCCGTGACATTTACATAAACACGGTAGATGTTGTTACGATAAATCCAAGTCTCTTACCCGATAAAATGGAATATTAAGTTTCCCCTGGCGCTGCCCACGGGCAACTTGATGTGTTTCACGTATACTAACATATACTAGTATACAATCTGTGTACATATACAACATACGTTAGAAGTACATTCGTTGCTACCACCTCTCGTGTACTGGAACATTTTTTAAAGCGTGAACTACCATGCTTAAGCACTTATGCTTTATTCGTACTACATGGCACGCATTTTAAGAAAGAAGAGAAAGAAAGAAGTAACACGAATTATCTTTTACATCTCGTGTGTTTCTCTATGCCTACCTCAGATCTCCTATGTAGGTACATACTTATGGTAGTACATACTAATATTATGGTTTCAGAAACTACCGTAACATTTCCTCGGACTCGTCAACATTTTTTTTTATACTTCAACCGTACGATACGAGAATACATTTATTTACAAATGATATATCTATTAATATGTTTAAAATAATTAATTATTTATTAGACTTAATATTTTGTTAGATGAACATTTTCAACTTGAAATTTCACCATAGAAATAGAAACGTCTAAAAAAATTTATGTTAGTTTAAACAATTCTTAATTTAAGTAGAGTCCAGTAATGTGATCGATGTACCTTAAAATAATTGTTTAATTAATCGAAGGAAATGAATATTCTAATCTAAATGTAGAAAATAAATGATCGGGTACACCGTCTTTTTCAAAATCCACTGTTAGACTGACACATTGTCCTCTATGAAAGTTCTTTTATTGAAAGTTGTTTACTTGATTATCAGAGGGGATAAATTCTATTTAATTCGAATATTATTCTCGTTATAGATAAACATTACCTTCGCAAAGTTATATAAAATATTTTCTTCTATAAATTAACGATCTTTCTTTTGTAACATATATAGATTTGTGTTAACGTTCTTGACCAATGATGACATTGGATTTACAAATTTTCATCCAAGATAGAAATCCAGATAGAAATTTTTTAAATATTCAACAATTTTCTTTTTATACTTCAACCGTACGATACGAGAATATAATATAAATCACTTTGCTGACCTTTCATTCATCTCAACTCGACGTGTGGTATTCTCACAAACGAATACGAAAGGGTTTCAGGGTCTTTGCTCCAATTTACTCGCGACTCGATCATCCAAGATATATATACATACACTCATATATATATGTATGTATGTTCCTATATAAGAAACATTTGAGAATCGTCTTAAAACTTTTTCATTTTCACAAGAAACTCTTTCTTAATCGTCCGACCTCGAACGTTCGTTGGTTACCTCCTCTCGTAGAAAGCTGGGCCGATCTCGTCGATATAATGAATTTATTTTTAGCCTAATGCGAGCCCTCCTTGCGACAAGGGAGATGAACGATCCTGCTGTATTCGCAGTGACGTTTTTGATTCGTGAACATCCTCGTGAACCTTGGCAAAATTATGCGTGGGTGCGATTGAATATTCAAAGTTTCTCTCTCTCTCTCTCTCTTTAAAGAATCATCTGCCAAGTCGTTCGACCGATAAATTACGACAGAAAAGAAGAATAAAATAAAAAAAAAGAGGAAAAAAAGAGAGAAAGAAAAAAAAAACACGACGAGAATCAACTGAATCTGATCTCATCGTCAACATTAAAATTTTGTATTTAAAGTAAAGTTCCCCCCTTGTCATCTCCCTTTTTCCTACCCGATTCACGTACAAACGGAGGTAAATATTTCGAAGGAGTAGTCGAAATTTCAAGAAGGATGTTAGGTTCGATCCCACGTAGATTAAATCTCGTTAAATTTTGCCTAACGTCGAAGATTTGAAAAACCTGCGTGGGCTTTGACACGTAACGGGAGAGACGAACGAGTGTTTACTTTGGTTAAAAAAGAAAAAAAAAAAATCTCTTTATGGGCTCGAAGGTGAAAACGTCGATTCGACAAAAACATTATTATTCGTCATCGATCCTTTTTTTTTTCTTTTCTATCAAATTTTACCGAAACGTTTTGTAATATATATATATATACACCTTGCCAAAACCTTGAGAATAAATGGTGATTGTGAACGGTGATACGAAGTATTTAACATGTTGTTCATTTAAAATGAAATATTTTGACATTTCTGTCTGAATTGAATTGAAAATGATTTGTCTATAATGACAAATAAGTAGAAGTTAAATGTATTTATTATATTTCTCAAAAAATATTAGGTGTACAAATAAATTTCCGCCGTTCTTATTAAAAAATTAAGCATTTGATGATTTTAAATGATGTAAAATTGCTTGCTGAGTTACTCCTAATATAAGTGCCTGTTTTTTTTGCGTTTGGCACGAATTTTCAATCAATAATATTTCTAATTCTGCATATTCGTACACTTTCAGCCTTCCGTTACGTATTTTATCTTCGACGTCACAGTCTCTATTCTTGAACTATAAAAACCATTTATGAAAACTTCTCTAACTTAAAAAAGCCTCGACTTATGCCTCAACAAGCAATCGATGCTCATCAGATACAGATTTCTTTAAATAAAATAATTGAATCAAAAGTTCCCGCAAATGGTGCTTATTCGGCTCAAAACTCGACATTTTTGAATGAAAAAAAATATCTGTTATCGATACAAAATTACTAATATACCAAGATTATGTTGTCGAGAGATGTCAAACCCTACGATATGACGTTTTACATGAGACAATTTTAACCATAATTTAATCATAAAGCCATACTTTGTTGAACAGCGGAAACTTATTTGTACACCTAATAATAAGAATAAAGTACGATAAAATATGTTTTATTTGTATCGGATTGAATAACAAACGTTAAGTGCAAGAATAATAATGCAAGAATAATGCAAGAATAATGCAATAAGTGTGATTAATCGTACGATGAAAATACGAGAATAAACTTTAGTGTTGATGAAAGGGACAAGAAAGATAGTGGGAAAAGTATTCTTATTTATCAGATATACTTTACGTAAAGAGTTTTAATGAGCTATTGATAAATGCAAAACATAAGAGTGCGTTAATGTATCATCGATATAATATAACCAACTCGTTTAATTCATTTTCCTCATGACTCTCCCTATCTTTTTTTCTAGCAAATAAATGTCGCGAGACATAAAGGAGGTGCTCCAGTTACAGTAAACAGGTTGTTAACTAGTGCCTTTTGCCGATACACGATCGTGATTCACCTAACGCGTTTTAAAACACGATTGGTCCATCATTTTTCACTCTTCAAATCTTTTTCTTTTTCTATGACAAGTTAAACGTTTCAACTTAACAAATCTTTCTTTTTAGTTAAAAACAAAACATCTGTTTAGATTCCTACACGTGGATCTGTAATTCTCATTGTGTGTGTGTGTGTATGTGTGTGTGTGTGTATGCATATACAAATTTAATATATAATATAAATAACATTTGCAGATTAGATTATGATAGATTGTGACAGTATTTTAAAATGTTTTTTATTTAATTTAATTCAGTTTAGATTTCAATACGTGGATCTGCGATTCCTATTCTATGTGTTTCCCCCTTCTAAATTTAACATATATGATATAAGTAACATTTGCAGATCAGATTACGATAATCTATGATAGGTACTTTAAAAATACATTTAATTTAATTTCATTCTGTTTCGATTTCTATTCCGTTTATATCCAAATTGAATATGTAAATATAAGCAACGTTTCAAAGATCTACGATTAAAATTTTGAATATTTAAACGCGATGGTATAAAATAATTTGTACATTTATCACAAATCTAGACATTAAACGAGAAAATGAAAAATTACTAAAAGAAAGAAAGAAAAAGAGAAGATCATTATTTTTTCTTAGGTTTTATCAGAAGGCGTGCTCCAGTTATGGCGGCCGACGCGACGAGGAGATAGGAACCAGGTGTGATTCACCATGTGTATTGAGAGGAAAGAGAGGAAGTATAACGACAGAAAAAGAGAGAGATATATATAGGATAAGAGAGCGAGTAAGAAAGAAAATAAGAAATAACTAACGTTGATACAGGGCGTGGTCGTTTCAAAGAGAGCGTGAGGTCCAGGCTCGTGCACTGTTTTTCCATCCGAGAAACGCAAACTCGACTTACACGAAAGGCAGGGTTCAGTTTATTTCATGATATCGTAGGTTCGCAACGGGCTCAACAACCAACGAGATAACTCATCTGCATACTTATCTCTCATGAATCTCGCGTAGGGGTTGCTTCGAGTTTCAACGTAGCAGGAAACGAAACTCGGAACGATACGTGGGCGACACACAAGCTTTGTGTTTTTCCACTTTCGGTCTCGTTCACCTGTCCAACTCAATCCTTTATTCTTCTTCTTCTTCTTCTTGGTTTGAATTTTATTACAAATTTCAAAGATTAATGTGTAATATTATTCATCGTTACAAATACCTTCTAACAGGGTATTCGAAAATTCGACTTATTTCAAAACAAATATGATTCATTGCATTGTTTTTGCTAATAAAGAATTTTGTAGGTTTGCTTTGATTAATTTAACGAATCTTTAGTAGATAAATAGTTTCATTTAGTAGTGTCATTAAATCGTAAAAAGTATCAATAATAAGTAATGCGTCAATGTATTATTGAAAAGTATATTATTTTCATGAAACATTTCTTTGATTGAACTGTAACTTAGATTGGTAATAATGTAAGTCAGTGATTTATTGGCAATGAATATAGACGAGTGTAAGTTGAAGTTTGCCGGTTTTACAATAGGATGTCGCTAGCAGGATGTAGGCATTTCTATGATTTGTTATATACACGATTGTTTTCTATTGACATTAACCTCCAAAAACACCTAAGTCTCATTCTGTCAAAATAATAGCGTCATAGTCGTTTATATCAATGAATATGTCGAGTTTCGTTCCAAATAAATAGCATTTGCGGAATTCGTTGCTTTTCTTATTTCATCAAAAGAAAAAAGCAGCTGAAGCACATCGTTTACTAGTAGAAACTTATGGTGAACATGCTCCAGTGATTAGAACATGTGAGACATGGTTTCGTCAATTTAAAAGTGGAGATTTCGATTTGAAAGACAATGCTCTGTGTTTGGTGGGACCAGGATGGTGTGGTGTACCACGAACTATTAAAACCTGGTGAAACGGTAAATACGGATCGCTATCGACAACAAATGATCAATTTGAATCATGCGTTGATCGAAAAACGACCGGAATGTGCCCGAAGACATGGCAAAGTTATTTTGCAACATGACAACGCGCCGTCTCATACCGCTAGATCCGTGAAAAACATATTAAAAACACTTAATTGGGAAATATTATCGCACCCGCTGTACTCTCCAGACCTCGCCCCGTCCGACTTCCACTTTTTCGCATCGATGGGGCACTCACTTGCAGAGCAGCACTTCGTCAATTTTGAAGAAGTTGAAAAATGGCTCGTTGAATGGTTTTCCTCGAAAGAGAAAAAGTTTTTTTGAAATGGTATCCATAATTTGCCTGAAAGATGGACGAAATGTGTAGAATCAAATGGTCAATACTTTGAATAAAAATATTTTGAGATTCCCCTAAAAATTATGTGTTTTTTTAACGAAAAAACCCGGCAAACTTCAACTTACACTCCTGGTATAGTTATATTCTTTGTTATTGGGTGATTTATCATAAAAGATTTTCTATGATTTATAAAATCGAAAAAATAAGAATCTAACTTCGTAGGACGCGTATAACACGGGATGATTACATTCAACATAAACTATTTTAGACACTGGGACATTTACGTCAGTTAGGGCACTTAGGCCAATGTGAGAGCGTAACGATTTATACGAGATAACGAGAACGAAATGAAACGAAACGGGGGGGGGGGGAGAGGGGGGGAAGGGGGGAGGGGATGATCGAACGAGATCGTGAACGCCAAGAGAGAGAAGTTTCGCGCCCATTTTGGAAAGTGGTCGCATGTAAGCGTTTGATCTCCCGCTCTTTTTCTCAACAACCTTGAAGTTCCCTTGTAAATCCCTTTTGCCGATGTAGCCGAGCTACATAACCCGACTTTGCCCACCTCTCCAAGAAGAAGAAGAAGAAGAAGAAGAAGAAGAAGAAGAAGACGAAGTCGGACTTCGGACGATCCCGATCTTATACGAGTATTATTCCCAAGCTCCATAAACACTTCATAACCATATTTGGATGGTAATAGTGATGCACCGAGAGTTCTATACTTGTGTATTAACTATGTAAATAAATATATATATTAATATTAGATTATTCAAGAAGTTTGTAATTATGTTAATGGAATATCGATCATAATTATCTTTGACCAACATACAAGATGATAGAAAGTTTAATTAAATGAATAGAATGTGTCAAATATTTCTGTTAATCTTGGATTTGGGTAATCAATCTTTAATTTCAAAAAATTTTGTTTCATCTGAATATACAATATTCATCGAAGAAACGTCATTAATGTAAAAGGTATATTTTCTATTTACTCTATTACATATTATTTTGATCGAGTTTTAATAACAAGTTTGAATTATTTCCTCAAATAAGTAACTTTTTGTTATCTAAATATTAATTGGAGTGATTAATCGATTTGTTTCAAGGTATTTGAAAATTGTGATTATTCTTTCCTATAACAAAAAAAAATCTTTATATTTTAATATATAACTTATAGCGTTAGATGATATATAAAAGAAGAATTTTATTTCTGATAGCCGGAAGCACAAGTTATTCAAATTACCATGGAATTGACTCAAGTTTCTGTACGATCCAAACAACCAACCATCCGAGCAAAACGTTTACGATCATTTCGGAATTTAATGTCCCGTCCGTGAGAATTATTAATCGGCGAATATGTGTGTATCTTTTTTTTTTCTTTTTATTATTTTCCTTTTCCTTTCCTTTTCTACCGGTAAAAGTCGTAAATTGTTTCACGTGATGCTGGAATCTTCTTGTACGTATTTATATGCATTTACGTATACGTTCGCACCCACATATAAAGAAGAAAGAAAAAAAGAAATAAAAGTAAGTGAAAATTTATATAAACGAGAGAGTGTCTACTAATACCCCTGGATTCATGCGAATATTTTCAACGTGAATTTAACGAGAATTCAATGAGAATTCAACGATTGGCTACCGTGAGACGTCACGTTTTTATGAAGAATACGAGCTATCTATTAGATAGTCAAGTATGAAATGGAGCAAAAAATACACATAATTGAATTGAAAATTTGCTCCATTACGCTCCATACGCGGAATTGGAAACGTTATTGGTTAAAAATTCGTGCCAAACGCAAAAAAAACTTGCACTTATATCAGGAATAACTCAGCAAGCAATTTTACATCGTTTAAAGTCATTAAATGCTTAATTTTTTAATAAGAACGGCGGAAATTTATTTGTACACCTAATATTATTAATTATATATACAATATATTCGTGAGAAAGAAAAATTTGAATAAGTAGAAATACAACGAGTGAAATAAATTTATTTCTTGATTTTTGTTGCATTTATTTATTGTTTTTTTTTTTTATGCTGACGAGAACAACAAGAGAGTGTGTTATTTTAAGAGATCCATCGTGAGACCTCGAAATATCAAAAAATTTTCTCTGGAACCTTTCTCTCTCTGGAAACTTCTCATCGAATCCCACGTGTTTCATCTCTCCGAGAATGAATAATCGTTGAATCAAAATATGAAGAATAATAAGGCAGATAGTAAATTTGAGAAAAAAATCAAATAGGTGGGGGAGGAGGAGGGGTATATACGCGAAACAAAACGTAGAATTTATCTATACGTGTATCATTAACCTTGATTCTTTTTACACCGACCTTGATGTGGGTAATAGACCATAAATCTTTATCTTTATGAAGTCATTCTTTCGCGTATGAATGAAAACGAGAAAATACGCATACTCGGTTTATTATCCTCCCTCTCCCCCCTCATCCCTTTCTTTCCTTTTTTTTATCTTTCTTAGGTTTATTTCGATATCGTTTCATGAATTTCCATCGGCATCATCGATACATTAACATATTTATGAAAATGTCCAACGAGAGAAATCTCAACTCGAAAATTGCTGCTTTTTACCATTGGTGAGAAGAAATTTTTGAAATACTTTACGTTTGGTTAAAAGCTACGAGAAGGCCGAATGTCACAGGAAATACTACGACACGTTTTATTTCTTTTCTTGGTAATAACCTTGTTGGTTGGTTGGTTGGTTCGTTGGTTGGTTGGTTGGTTCGTTGGTGGGTAATCGAAGGATTTTAGAAGAGAGTTTGAGGTTACTGAAAAATGCTATGCTATGGCTATTGCTACATAAACGTACGATAGTCGTTTGCATAACAAAGTGTCTGTAAGGAATACTTCTATGATATTTAAAAATAATCACTTTGTAATATTTATTTTGACCTAAGTAAGTAAATTTGTTCAATGATTATTTTGTCGTATAGATTTCACTCTTAATTATCCTAAACCAAATTGAAAGATTAATGTACTCGATGAAAAGATCTCAATAAAAATGATCAATCGAAATTTTACGAAGTAAATAAAATTCTACAACGTTTTAATCATTTATTAATACTTTTTCTGCTGGTGTCGATAATTGTGTCGGTAGATTAATAAAAAATACTATTTTTAAATTCATGTATTAAATAAATCATGAAATTTAAATTCTTTTTAATTTGTAATTTGAATAAAAGTGAATAAAAGTTGTCGAAATGTCTGGGTGTTCTCGCAAAGATGATAAACAAGGCAACATGTTATAAATTGTTTTAAAAAAATATGCCTAAAAAAATATGCCTTAAAAAATACTGAAAGAAATTTTAATGATTTCACGAATAGCTCAGGATCATCTATACTTTGCAATGATTTTTTTAAATTTGATTTTAAGATGCTTGGATTTCTTTTGTTCGGATTAAACCATAAATGGCAATTCCAATTTGTTTTCCGCTCGATTATCGCATGTCCCCGTTCCCCGCGAAAAAGATTCAACTCTGATTGTAATTAAGTTTATCTCTTTTTTTTACTTTATTTATTTATTTCTTTTCTTTTTTTTTTCTTATATTAAGAGAGTAACGAACATATAATTCTTCCTGAAACGAAAGAGCTTGTTCATTGGGAATAACAAGATCGTACAGTTTTTCATTGGATTTTAAAAAAAGGTTTCTCTTTTTCCCTTACCGAAAACAACCTATCTCTCCAATTAATAATATGTTTTTTTTTACTTTGTACGAGGTATATATATACACGACATAAATTGCTGGTTATTCCTTTTTTACTCTCCATTATTTTACCAGGGTTATCAGTAAATATGAGATTTTGTTCTTTTTTCAATTCTTAGTAATCCTGTTTAACTTTAAAATCATATATCGATATTTAATATTGTGAAAATTGTTTCTGAAACGATAATATATCTTGTCCTATAATTTCTTTTTAGTAACCAATAATTTTGCGTTAATAATTCTCTTAAAAATTTCGAATTTATTGTATTTTTTATGAATAATAATATAAATGGTAATTTAATATTTCATTGATTTATGATTAAAATTACATAAAATGATGTTAACGTTTATCCTATGTAAAAGACAATCAAATAGAATCTTATTGTTAGATACTAATACTTGTTAATAATACGATACACGACAATGATTCACGATGCAACCTTGCATTTTCATTAATTCTATGCCGATCGTGTTCGGAGGAGTAAGCGAGGGAAGATTAATGAGCAAATCAAATGGCATCATCTCGTATACAGTGACTATAAATTATTACTTATTCCAACTAATGTTAGTTAGAAACACATAGTTGTATTTTACTAAACCGTGATATACCATAAACTATGTTATTTAAAAGATAAATAACGATTCGTAGAATTAATTATTCATTCATTAGAATAATACCCGTTGGCGCATTGTGTCCAATTAAGAGAATCGTTGATTTAAGATCACTATCATTTCTTGTTTACAAGTAATTATTAATCATCGATCAATTAAATACAATATGTTATATTTAATGGTAAATCTAAAAGTGGTAACATCATTTGTAAGAAATTAATCGGTAAAACTAGTTTCAAATATTTACAAATAAATTAAATCATTTCAATTAGAAAGGACAATAACAAAAATATGATTCCTCGTGTTTTAAGTTAGGATATTTTTTAATAGAAGGATACGATTATTATCGATATTAAAAGATTTCAAAGAAATAAGATTAAACGTGTTACCTGTATTAATCGTTTAGACATAATTGGCATTTTACTCTCTTATTTATTAAATTTATACACACATATATATATATTTATATTAATTGTATTTAATTTTGTATTTATCTATTATTTATTTATACTATTTTTCTACCAACTCGTAAAAAAATGAATAAAATGAAAGTTTAAGAATCATTTAAGATTTATTTCAAGTTTATCTTAACGATTACTGTTTTCGAGTCCAAATCTCTATCGTTGTTAACTAAACTTATAGATAATACTTGAATTGAACTAAAATACAACGTTGGAAGGAAAACAGTGAAACTTTCTGGTGCCACAATGGCGTATTCAGTTCCGGGATCCGGATATACGAGAAGCGTGACAAGACCGCTTCGACCTTTTATGGTTTGAACTTACCTTGATGTCCAAATGGGCGATATTTCTCTCGTGGAGGTAGGCAAGTCCTTCTACTAGCTGCCTCACAAAGTGGACTACGTCACCTTCGAGGGGCACCAAATCACCGTCGATCAGAGTCTGCAGGTCGCCACCTGGGGCACTGAAAAGTCACGCCTTTCGTCACGCCTATCCTCGCTAACTCAAAATCCTCCTATCTTTTATATCTACTCTTAATAAAAATAAAATGGAAACAAAGGAAAAAGAGAAGAAAAGAGAACAGAAGAAAAGAACAAAACTCTCACAATTCCATGACCATAATAATCTCCTTCGGTGTCTCGTATACGTCATGCAACCGAACAACCCGCGGCGATTGTGAGCAAAGAGACAACAGGGCTATCTCGTGTCTTAATTCGGCGCTACAATCAGCGTTGAATCTGTTCCTTGATGAATACTTTGCTGCGTAAACTGTACCCGTTGATCGAGATCTGCAACGATATACTCTTGCCCATTGTCCGCTGTAAAAACCAAAAATCAAACAAATAAACTTAATAAAATAACATCCAAATACAAGCGAGAACAAATTTGTTATCGATTAATAAAGTTTTGCAAGAATCATTTATTATTCGCAATATTCACTATTAATGTTGGAATATTTAATTATTTCTATTTGATATTTTGTTAGATGAACATTTTCATCATAGAAATAGAAACGTTAGAAAATAATCCTAAATTTTAGTAGATTATTAAAATGTGTTCGATGTACCTTAAAAAAATTGTTTAATTAATCGAAGGAAATGAATATTCTAATCTAAAAGTAGGAAATAGATGATCGGATACACCATCTTCCTCAAAATCCACTGTTAGACTGACACATTGTCCTCTATGAAAGTTCTTTTATTGAAAGTTGTTTACTTGATTATCAGAGGGGATAAATTTTATTTAATTCGAATATTATTCTCGTTATACATACACATTACCTTCAGAAAGTCATATACAATATTTTCTTCTATAAATTAACGATTTTTCTTTTGTGTAAAGTATTTTTAATACTCTATCAAGTCTAATATACTCCACTGATAATTAAAATTATTTTAACGTATATAAATTTGTGTTAACGTTCCTGATCAATGATGACATTGGATTTACAAATTTTTATCCAGTAAAATATCAGATAGAAATTTTTTAAATATTCAATAATTTTCTTTTTATACTTCAACCGTACGATACAAGAATACATTTATTTACCCATGAAATATCTATTAATATGTTTGAAATAATTAATTATTTATTAGATTTGATATTTTGTAAGATGAACATTTAAAACCTGAAATTT
Source organism: Mischocyttarus mexicanus (assembly GCA_023678845.1). Classification (NCBI taxonomy): domain Eukaryota; kingdom Metazoa; phylum Arthropoda; class Insecta; order Hymenoptera; family Vespidae; genus Mischocyttarus; species Mischocyttarus mexicanus. The sequence continues at coordinate 16,260 of JACGTP010000062.1, read as the reverse complement.
CACTATAGAAATAGAAACATTTACAAAAATTTATGTTAGTTTAAACAATTCTTAATTTGAGTAGAGTCCAGTAATGTATTCGATGTATCTTAAAAANTTAAAATTATTTTAACGTATATAAATTTGTTTTAATGTTCCTGATCAATGATGACATTAGATTTACAAATTTTTATCCAGTAAAATATCAGATAGAAATTTTTTAAATATTCAATAATTTTCTTTTTATACTTCAACCGTACGATACAACAATACATTTATTTACCCATGAAATATCTATTAATATGTTTGAAATAATTAATTATTTATTAGATTTGATATTTTGTTAGATGAACATTTTCAACTTGAAATTTCACCATAGAAATAGAAACGTCTAAAAAAATTTATGTTAGTTTAAACAATTCTTCATTTTAGTAGAGTCTAGTAATGTATTCGATGTACCTTAAATGAATTGTTTATTTAATCGAAGGAAATGAATATTCTAATCTAAAAGTAGGAAATAGATGATCGGGTACACCGTCTTCCTCAAAATCCACTGTTAGACTGACACATTGTCCTCTATGAAAGTTCTTTTATTGAAAGTTGTTTACTTGATTATCAGAGGGGATAAATTCTATTTAATTCGAATATTATTCTCGTTATACATACACATTACCTTCAGAAAGTTATATAAAATATTTTCTTCTATAAATTAACGATCTTTCTTTTGTGTAAAGTATTTTTAATACTCTATCAGGTCTAATATACTCCACTGATAATTAAAATTATTTTAACGTATATAGATTTGTATTAACGTTTCTGACCAATGATGACATTAGATTTACAAATTTTCATCCAATAAAATATCAGATAGAAATTCTTTGATATCCAAAGTATATTAATAGATATTTAATATTTAAATAAACGTTCTATTATTTAAATATTGCTTAATTATAACTCGTGTATATATAATATATATCTTATTTAAACAATTGAAAGATATTAGATAATCCAGTATGAAATGGAGCAAAAAATGCATATAATTGAATGGAGAATTTGATTCATTTCATACTTGACAATTTTAATAATTATTTAAACATTTATTTATATGAAAGTGAGGAATGTCGATATTCTTTGAAGATTATTTTCGTATCTGTTTAAATTCACTAGTTATAAATAAATCATTTTTTAAATGATACCGTATAGAGAAGTCAAGATTCGATTCACGATACACACACTCATACATACATACATACACGTACACACAAAGTGTGGTGATTTCGATGTTCACGAACGAAGACGCGTCTCTTTTTTACTTCAAGGTCGACGCCGCGGCGCCTGGCAAGGTTGCTGCTGTCTTCCTAACACGTATCCTCGCATTTTTATTCACCTTTTTTTCTTATCCATGAGAGATATATTTTATTACGCGAATTCACGGCATACCTGAGAGAGGTACACGTCCAATTTCAACACGTTTCAAATTTTCTAACGTATGTTTCGTTAAATATCATTCTGATACGATTAAAGATACTCCATGAAAAATAATTAGATCTTGTTAAACTCATGAAATCATTGTACAAGTAATATCCATTACTTATTCGTTCGAGGATAAATTAGAGATAAGACAACAAAAAAATACTATTAACGATTAACCATAATCACTTTCAATTTTCCTCAAGAAATAGATAGATACGTGTAGATATAAAAGCATGGTTATATAGAATTTCTTTTTATATTATAAAATATTTAAAAATGAAAAAGGGAGAAAGCAAAGAGAGAAAGAGAGGGAAAGAGAGATGTGTGTGTCTGTGTATGTGTGTAATTTGTGGGTGCCCTTTTTTACCATGAATCCAAGGTTATCCCTTCTAAAAGTAATTACAGTGAGTATCGTGATATCGATGAAGACACGTCTATAGGAGTATATCATGGCTTGAATCACAAAGCGTGTGTCCTATATACAGCATAGTGTTGCATTATTCTCTCTTGAACAAGATCATTATATTTCTCTCTCTCTCTCTCTTTCTGTGATTATTATTAAAGAGCTCAGTATACGTAAGGTATCGTAGAAAATTGGATTTTATCGATCGGCGTTCATATCACCAATCGAGAAACGTTAAAGAATAAAAAAAAAACATTAAAACGCATATGAAAGTATGTTGAAATAAATTCTAGCTACAGTTAATTTATGAAAATTTATGTCACATTTCTTATCTCTAGTTACGTTTTTTTTCTTTCTTTATTTCTTTTTTTTTTTTTTATCCTCTTCCTTCCTTTCTCTTTTCGCATCGGTGTCTGGAAGTTGAAGTAAAGTAAAGTACTTTTAATAGGTGTTGATCAAACGAAACGTTAGATTGCTAGTTTGCTATTACAGAATTTATTAGCAAGTATATATTCTTAAATACTGGGTGTAAGAAAAGTTGCTTTTATAGAGAGATATAACTAAAAGATAATATAATAATAAATAAAATAAATTTTTAATTTAATTATAGAAAAATATGATGACGATAATACATCTCAATCTTGAATTAAACTTTAAACATATTTATCTATTAATGATTAATATCATTTCATTCAATTGTAATATTTAACGTTACCTATAATTCCTATGCAATCTTCTTTTATTTATGTTTTCTTTTCAACCGTTGTATTTTTACATATATATTTGTATATTGAGCATTATATCAGAAATTAATATATCTTTCAATCAATATTTTTTATTTGAATGATCTTTAATGATTAAATCTTAAATCTGTATTACATTCTGACTTCTTCTAATTGTATTTTCTCATTTGTATTAATGGGCTTTTTCCGTATAATAAATAAATAAATAAATAATTAATATTAGTTTGTTATTAAAATATGAATTTTAAGGTACACGTATTTTCTGTTAAAGTGTAGTTCTGTTAAGTGTGTTCTGTAAAGTGAGAAAGTACAAGTACGTTATGTTAATTTAAATATCTGACAAAAGAATACTTTTATAGTTTTACAGTTCTTTTAGAACTCATCCTGTATTGAAATCAAATAATTTATCGTAAGACAATCGACTAATAGATTATTTTTTACTTGTAAATATATTTAAGTATAGATTTAATAAAGATCGTTGTAAAATCAGAGATAGAAAATATTTATCTTTGTTAGAGTTCTATAGAAAATCTATGTCATTTGATCGCCTTTTACGTAGTATCCCAACTCGTACGTGCCTAATCGATTTCGTAGCAATAATTTTCTAATACACGGAAAGACCGTATTAAGAGAAGCGCGAGAAATTGCAACGGTTGCTGTAATTGGCATTAGTTGTTGATCGACGGGTGGTGTAGTGTGTTTCTTACTGGTGTAAAGTCATTTCCATACTGGTCTAACTTCGATACGTTTCACGAATCAATTGGTTGATCAATAAAAAAGAAACAAAAAAAAAAACGATCCTTCTTTTTTATCCTTCCTTCCTTCTTTCTTTCTTTCTTTCTTTCTTTCTTTATAATATATTTATTTCTATCTCGTAAATATAACTAATTTGTCACGAATAATGGTTGCGGTTAACGTAATCGAGCCGTTTATTATAGTTAATTTATAACGAGTTTCAAAGAGATACGAATAAAAAGCCAAACTAAACTTTTTCTTAATTCGACTAACTATTAGGTAGTCAAGTATGAAATGGAGCAAATTCTTAATTCAATTATGTGTATTTTTTGCTCCATTTCATACTTAAGCAAGCTAATAGCTATAATCTTTTATTATAACATTCGTAAAGAGTGAAATTACGTTCTTTGTTTGATAAATTAATGGTATTATAAATATATTTCGTTAACTTTAATAAAGTTAATCCCTCATCGTTATTTTGAATGTAGTTTAATAATGTCATACGTATTTACATTAAATACATTTGAAAGATAAGTGACTAACAGTCAACCGACTTCATTAGGGATGTTAAAAGTAAAACCGAGATAGTTGAGATTGATATGAGAGTCAGGTAACGAGTTATCAATGTACCCTGCCATCACCCATTAAAAGGATCATTAACATACCCATGAATATGAAACGATAGGAGGAAAAGGGAGATTCATCTACTATCGTTTATGCGATTTCGGTGTCTCGTTAGAATGTTTTTAAACGAACCTAAGAGAACCTTTTCGAGAGATATTATTTGTATCATTTATATGAAAATTTTGTACATTTATACGTTGCTTATGTTAAAATAAAAATCGAAATTTGGTCATTCTTTTCTATATTAGAAAGTAAAAATAATTTTCTTCAAATCCATGAAGTAAATGATAATATATTAAAATATATTTATATTTATTATTTTCCCTTATATTTGTACCTGATTTGATCTGAGATGTTACATCGGATAATTAGAAAAAAAAAGGGGAATTTAATTTCCATAATGCACGTCTCATTTATTTCCAGTTTGGATTTTAATGATTTCTTTTTTTCAATGACTCGACGAAGAAAAATGTATCCTTGCTAATCGATGTTCATTACGAATGGCTGTTTAAATTTTACCCTCCCTTCTACAACCAAATATCATAAATAATACATAAATTGTATATACTTTTACTGTTTATTTTAAACTAGCAATTACTCGATATACTTTAGCAAAAGTAAAATTGTCTAGAAAGAAATAGGATATATTCTGTAATTTTTAATAAGTTATTATATATGTATTGTAATTAGGTTTATTTAGAAATCTCAGATTCATCGAGGAATTATTTTTTAATTAAATTAATAAAAATTTATCATTAGAAATACAGAAAAGAGCTGTTCAAAAGTAGGTCACTGGTAAGAAAAATAGGTCAATGATACAAAAGTAGGTCAGGTGTACAAGAATAAAGTAATAATCCTATACGTACTGAATGTATTGAGAGAAAGATAGGCAAAGGTGTACGTCCAAGTTAAACGAGCTCAACGTCGGTACTGTTTAAATCTCTCGGTGAATTCTGAGAAATTCGTTAAATATGAAATACACATAGAAAAACATTCCTTAACTACCGGCTTACTTGAACGTTCAATGCTTTGTTTACGTTCGGTACTCCCCGTCGTTCCTCGGTCGGGGTCGATAATCGAACATTGTCTTTTCGTCGTTAGATTTGATTTAGACCTTCGTGTATGTTCGGTACTTGTCGATTGTATTCGTAACTACATTTTATAATAATCGTTAGTCTTTTTCGTGGGTCGGAAGATGTGATAACGATATTAAAATAAGTACGTGATTTATTTCGCGTCGCGTATACGTGTGTGCGTGTTATTAAATATTTTAAATATATTTTAATTAGGCTTATCTAAAATTTCAGATACATCTAACAATTATTTTGTAATAATTTTTAATCGAATTTAATCCACATATACGTACGCATACTTATTAATTATCTAAATATAAAGAAATAAAAATAAAAATCAATCATTAGAAATAGAAAAGAGCTGTTCGAAAGTAGGTCACTGGTAAGAAAGATAAGTCAACGATACAAAAGTAGATCAGCTGTACAAAAACATAGTAATAATCCTATACGTACTGAATGTATTGAGAGAAAGATAGGCGAAGGTCTACCTCTCGTTGAATTCTAGGAAATTCGTTAAATATGAAATACACATAGAAAAACATTCCTTAATTACCGGCTTAGTTGAGCGTTCAATGCTTTGTTTACGTTCGGTTCTCTCCGTCACTCTTCGGCCGGTGTCGACAACCGAACGTTGTCATTTCGTTGTTAGATTTGATTTTGACCTTCGTGTATGTTCGGTACCTTTCGATTGTATTCGTAATTACTTTTCATAATAATCGTTAGTCTTCTTCGAGCTTCGGAAGGAATAACAAGGATATTAAATAAAGTGACATTTATTTCGCGTCGCGTGTGCGTGTATTCTTCCTATGCAAGTAATATGCATATGTGAGCGAGTGTGTATAGTGCTAAAAAGTGATGTGTGCATATATGGATACCTGCAGTTATGGATATGGATTAGGCAGCATTGGATATAAGAACAAAGATACATTTAAGAGTGAGTTGACTATAATTTTGAACCTTTTTAACATTTGACAGCTGCGTGGTAGATTCAGTGCTAAACAAATTTTATGAATATTTTTTAATATAAATTCTAATAAGTAATCGTAACGTTGTAGAATTTTTTTAATCGAATACTTTATGTATGCGACGATAATTCATACGAATATCTTTCAATGCATCCATAGAACTGAAAGCGTTTAAAATATAATCACGTGTCAGATTTATTTCATAATAATACTTAATCAACGTACATCTCGGCAAGTAACTGCTCTCTTCTTTTTATTTACTTTTTAAACATTCAAATATTGTTTTCTTTATTTTTATACAAACGCGTCTTGACTTTGCTATCGAATCGAAGAAACACACACACACACACACACTATCTTAACATTCATAGTTCCTTGTTTTATATCAGATACACGTATTCACTCACTCACTCACTCTCTAATACCTACTCTTTTCTCTGTTTTACCAATTATGGATGTGTGTGTGTGTGTGTGTGAATCATTGTAAAATAATTTTAAACCTTTATAAAAACTTAAGTCGACGTGTGAAAAATAATCCACCAAAATGTCATCGCATAAATAGTTTACGAACAAATCCTAAACATACTTTTAAACAAAATTTATTTTTATATATATTAGATGAACCGAAAAATAGTGTCGTTATTTTCTTGTATCTTTTTCTATCTTTGACACGACTTACAAGTAGACTTTGATAAGCTGATAAATAATAAAATAAATATTGACGTGTTTAGAAATGATATTACTTTCCGGTCCATCTAATATACAGATATTTTCTCGACAAAAATTCAAATAATAAATTCATTTCGACTAGAAACCGCGTATAGAATTTTCAATCTAAAGATTGTTAGAAAATAATCTATGAAAGCAATACGTTCATTCGTTCAGAAATGATATTCGTTTTAATCGTACGATTCTCAGATTCGACGGCGATGTATCTCTGATGTATTTTTTTTTCTCCTCTCTCAATTTTCCTAATAAAGAAACTAGACTCGCATTAATGTCGGCATGAATAATCGCGAGTCATCGTTTATTCAATCGATATTGCGTACAAAGCAAGTTATCGATTCTCCAAGAGTTAGAATTATTCAACAAAGAATGATCGAGTTTATTTCAACCCTTTTGCTTTCTATTTCTCTCTCTCTCTCTCTATCTCTCTCTCTCTCTTTCTTTCTTTCGATCATAATTTCGTATAAAAATATAGAACCAATAGAGACAAAAATTCGATGAAGAAACAAGCATACATACCCCACCTTGGTATTTTCAATTGAAAACACGTGGGCGTAGTTCCGTTTTGATCGTAAATAATCTCGATTAGTTTCCATAAGTCATAACAGAGACAAGTACGAGAGTCTATTACGAGAAAAGATCGATTAACATAAAATCATATGGCATAAGATGATCACGGAACCAGACGGTGTTTCTTTTTAGTGTTAATACGCACTTTTGCAATAATCATTTTCAACTTTGTACAATTTGATCTACGCCAATAATAATAATAATAATAATAATAATAATAATATTAATAATAATAATAATAGTAGTAACAATTATTAGTCAATTTGCGAGAATCTTCACAGACCTGACGCAATAAATATGATTAATGTTACAACGTATGGTGGTCGTGTCACGTATCACATATCGCGTATGCTACCGCGCGTAACGTCGTCGTGACAAATTATATATCACAGTCGAATTCAATTAATCATTGTCAAAAAAGAGAAAGAAAGAGAGAGAGAGAGAGAGAAAGAGTGATCACAGTTAACGCTCTTTTCAAAATATTCATAATAAATAATCATTTAGTAGAAATGATTTCTTCGAGATGATACTTTGTCCGATAATAGTTAAAGCATGTTCGATCATATTCAGATTGTAATACTGTTTTTAAATTGTTTATTAACACTAGAACTACCAAGACTAGTCATTTTGACTGGTAGCATTGTACGTAGCATTGTTTTTTTCCGGTAGTTCTAGTGTTAAAAATGTTGTTATTATAAATAAATTATATTTTTAAAAATTGGCACCATGTAGATGTATTTTGATACCCTTATATTCATTTTATATGATAATATAAAACAAAACAATAAAACAATTCTTTTGTTTTTACGATTATAAATGACCAGTCATTTTGACTGGTTTTGGTAGAAGTAGCATTGTTTTTTTTCCTGTAGTTCTAGTGTTAATATATGAAATATTAGTTTTATTAATACGAGTGTATCTTACCTGGCAAAAGGTTTAGAATCGATTTCATAGTGTTCGGTAATCGGCCCAGTTTTGACAACCCTAGCAAGTTGAGTTTCCTGAACGAGAACCAAGCCCTCTTTAACGTGTTTTTCGCTCCACTGAACTCTGCATCTTCCTCTGCACCTCTCCTCACCGTGAACTCTCTCTGTTAGGTCTCCTCCTGCTCCTCCTGCTCCTCCTTTCCTCTTGGAGTTGGCACATTTCGAGGACGATTGGAGATTGCGATGCTGAAACCTCGGTGATGTTTTTCTCGTAGACGACATCGTTGGTGCTTGGTGACCCGACTGATAGATCATCTTTTTTTTATCTTCCAGATCTGGATTATTTTTTTTTTCCTTTTGTTTTTATTTAGTTTCTTTCTTTTCGTGTTTCGTTTAATTTATATTTCTTTCGAACGGGTACGAGAACTCGTTAATTATCGTGCCTCAAGGGAACCCCCATCAAACGAATTCCTTCTTCACGATTCTTTCCATGAAATTTCTCTGAACCGTTCGCTTAACGTTTCGAGTCATAGCGATTCCTTAGGAGCATTTATCGCAAATCGGCGATTGATCTCTCACCAGGGAATCGTTATTATCAAGCTTCTTGCGATAGAAACGATTTGTCAATTGTAACCAATTTCGATTTATCGATTTATCTTCACCTCTATCCTCTCTTATTATTTTTATTTTCGGTTGGATTATTTTTCTCCACAGTTAAATTAAACTAATTTGTAAGAAGTTTTACGATGACGTAGATTAGAATCGCTGAAACGTAAGAATCGACGTATATATGTATTACGTAACTGAATGACTTTTGCACGACATTAAACGCATCGTAATTAGGTGTCCTTCGTTATGCTAAACGAGTAAACGATCAATGAAGTTTGATCAACGAAGTTATCGATTCTCGCGATCTCGATGACGTATGGAAAAATTGCTAAGACGTTTACCATAAGAAATTAATTTTATTGAAAGAAGAAAATAGGAAATATTAATCGATGATATAGTAATCTAGATATTTACTTACTTCGAAAAGTGAAAGTTACATGGATGGTTACATGGACACTACAAATTTTGAAGAAATTTTTCTTTTCTTAATACACACACTCCTTAATATATTTATATAATTTAATTATGAAAATTTTATAATATATATATAATATTAATACAAAAATTTCTAATATACAAATTTTAAACGAAGGATGAATATTTTTACAAAAGACACCTTTTTTACGAATCAAATGTGAAATAAGAAAAAAACAAATATGAATTTGTAAGAAAGAGCGTAAAAATGAACGCACCTTTCTCTCCCGTGATACACGAAGGAACCAACCGATTAAGTATTGTTCCGTGTTTAGCCGAGGAATCGATAAATCGTTTACCGAGTTTCACATCCTCGGTACCACCGATCGGCACCGCTTAGTCGATTATTCGTGCGGGAGATCGCGAGCTTCACGGTCCAGCGCCGAGCCTGAAACTGGCCAAGAGAATTGCCGCGAGGACGCAACCGGTCCGAGGTTGAGAACTGGTGAGTTTCTACCACCCGGGTACACCCGCTCCACACCGCACTGCACCGTTCCGTCCCGTTCCGTTCCGTTCACTCTTTCTTCCTCTTCTCCTCCTACTCTACCGTTTTTCAAACTCTGGCGTCTTTGTTACACTCGATAATGTTGTTCGTACAAGTTATGGTTCTGATATTCCCAGATAACTCAACACGATGATCGAACTTTGAAACTCAATGCATTAGAATAACGTTTGTTTCTTTAGATTAACCATTTTTTCTTCATACATTCTATCCAGATCTGTCTGTTCTGATAATCTTTACACAAATACATTCTTTTTTTTTTATTTATAATAATTACATAACCATTAATCAAACATTTAATTCTATAAACAATAAATTATAAAATAACTAGTTTTCTCTTCCTTTTTAGTTGAATATTATTTGTTAAACAATTTTAGGTGATATTCCAAAGCAAAAAGGTTTTAATATTGGAAAAAAATATTTCATTCTAAGAACTACACTCTTCGTATTTCCAACAACAACGTCGATAGAAATAATCCAGTTTTATGGTCGTGTTCTATGCAGGAGAAGGAATATTTACGTTGTCCAGGAAGAAGAGGTCCATGTAACCGGAGCGACCTTTAACTTCTCTCGTTACGATAATCGTGGCACGAAGCTCGGTCCTTTTACCATAATTGGAAATTACCGTATCACTATGGTACATCGAGAATCTTCTTCTTGGTTTGTGCGAGAAACGAAAGCGAGATTATGTCGAGAACCAGACGCCTATCGTTGGAATCCTTTCCTTTTTCTTTTATACATGTATATATTATATGTCGACGTTAAATTATATAATTCAGTTAAATCGTGGAATAACTAACTAAACGTTTTTGGAAAAAGTATATAAAAAGAATTTTATTATACGATTAAAACTAATAATTTTTTTTAAAGAAATCACACTGTGTTATATAATTATTTCAAGATTTAACTAGTTATTTCATGTATTAACAGATTACACAATCTTATGACACCGCATGCATTGCACTTTTACACGGTATACCCAAATAAAATCATTTTTATCGAATAAAAATATTAGAAATATTGATCCAATGATTTGATTCAAGATCTCCGATTAAAATTCAGAATAAGTTTTGTCGTTAAAATAAATAGGACTGTCGTAGATGTTTACTTGAAAAATATATTCACGTTAGATTAGTGTCGTATTATTTCTTGGAAAACAATGATTTTTTTAAAACGAGGATTATTTTAGCAATGATATAGCGTTTTTTTTTTTTATCTTCCTAGGATAATCGATGTTAGGGAAAAATGCATGGTGCAACAAATATATTCACGTTATTCGCATAAGTATAGTGACAAGCAATTAGTGGCTACAATTAGTAACTCGACGTGTTGTTTGATGTCTACCGTGCCAAGGATAATTGTTCGCCTATTCGTCCAATCGATTACTATTTTCAATGACGAATTCAAACGTTTCGTTCCGTACCCAGAACTTTTACCTCGAGATTGACAAGAAATTAAACGTTTCGGCCTTTACTTTATCTGACGCATCAATTTTTTTTTTTTTTTTTCAGTAATGTTGATTCTATCGAAATTACTTCCGTTTCCTAGACAGAGAGAAAGAGAGAGAGAGAGAATCATTTTAACAAACTATATATATTTATTTATTTATTTTTATTCAACGAAGAAGGTAACGTTGTTCTGTTTAATCTTAAAATCTTGATCTCATTATTTGCGATTATGATAAAAACAAGATACTCATTGGTAAACAAAATAATATCAAATCTGATAATATTATTCGTGAAATATTTCCATAAATCCCGCGAGGTATTAAAACTAAACTAAATGGATTTACAGTCAACGTTAAATTTATTTCGTTATGTCGACGAATATCATTTCACGTCACTGTCATATTTGGTTCTTTTTTTTTTTGAAACAGGACAGTAAAAACCTGACACGAGATTAACGTTACCTACCTACTCGATATTAGAAAGTTCAGTCACAAAATTAAATATTTCTACGACTCCTACATGCGAGTTAATATTTTTTTTATTATACATATAAATTAATGAAATTATATCTTGAAAAATAAAATACTTACACATACGAGCAGTGATTTATAAAATCAAGTGAAGGATCCTCTTTCTCAAACGTGTAAAATAAATTTAACGAATATGAATATATATTTGAATGAAAATAAATATTTAAAAAATTATCGAAGGTTCTACACTTAGACAGATTTAATTCATCACTGAATGGATACCAAGAGACGATGTTTAAAATGATGACATATCTATCGAAAATAGTTTGATTCACTAGATTACTTTTAAACCTGACATCACACATCGTAATATATATTAGTCAGCTAAAATTATATCAATCTTATCATAAGATATCTATAAAAAAAAAAAAAAGAATAAAATTCGAATCTAAAGAGAGAAAGAAAGACATATCATTTCAGTAATTCTAACTGAAACAACAAATATTAAAGTGAAATAAAATCTATCCAATAGCAATCTATCATTCTCTCGGCTTTCCTTTACAGAAACGAACGAAGGACCAACGATCTCCGGGTAAAACATGCCATCTATAGAAAAATTAACCGAACGGATGACCTCGTATCTTCGTCGTACACATACATACATATACATACATACATATACATACATACATACATACATATACATACATATGTACGTGCTTACCGTTTGAAATGAATTATCTTCCCGTCTCTCTTTCTTTCATTCGATATTTCTTATAATCGATGGAAAGAGAAACATCTAACGAAAACGTCATAGTCGTTAGGTCGATTAATGATTTCTGTTTATAGATTTACTAGCAGGTGCAATAAATATCAACTACCTAACGTCATTGTGTCGACTTTGATGGCTCGTTATTTTTGCTCATATGTCCTCGGTACGATACGTTGACATCTTCACGGCAATAAAATGCATACGTCTCACTTTCGTTGTTGTCTTTTTTTTTTGCTTCCCCCTCTTTTCATCTTGTTATTTTTTTCTCTTTTTTGCAAATAAGATGAAAAGTCACTGACTGACGATATTATAACGAAGACGACGACCTTAATAAGAATACTACGAACAAATGTCCTCGTGTGTTATACTCCAACAGAATAAAAGTATTATTTTATTTTATTTTTCTTTTATATTTATGTATTTTCGTATCGTCGAGATAAAGATAAAGAATCTTGGATATATATATAAGTGTATGTATAAACGTGAAACTTGATCTCTGTTAGGATGTTTCTTCCTGGGTGGACAAGGAAAGGTTGACAGTACCGTTAATGGAGAATTCATTTAACTATTTTTCTTTACTATTACTACTACTACTACTATTATTATTAAATATTATTATCAAAGATATATAAAAGTCCAAACACCTTTATTTAGACGAATATTTATACCCAGACGTACAAGAAATACGATATCTTTTCTAGTCGAACTATTAAACTTGTACTCTAATCGTTATCCAACCAGTTACCGATTAGACATTTATTAGCGACATTATGAAAGATAAGATCACTTTCGTATGAAGTAGAAGAAAAAAACATTACATATTTGTCAGCCTGTCTGTAAATAACATACTCGTGAAGATATAAAATGAAATGAAGAGTATCGATATTAAATAAAGATTATTCCTATTAAAAGTACCTTTGTGTCTTCTTCTTTCTATTTTTTTTTATATACACATTTACATAGAGAATGTATTAATGTATTATACATATACCTATATATATATATATATTAATTCTCTTTTATGTATATGTGAAGATAATTATGCCGGAATTAATCGTTAAATTGGAGTTTTATTACTTTTCCATTATTTACACAAGTAAGAATGTCGTTTTATGGTTTCTCGGTGGTAAGCCACAAAATATGTACCAACACTCTAACAAAAGGAATATAAATACATTTGTTTATATATATTTGTACATAATGTACTGAATACACAGATAGATATAGTTTTTCGTTAATATAATATATCCGATGATCATTAACGAATTCTAATAAACAAAACAAAAAAACAATTGAAATAAATAGAAATAAATTTGAATAACTTTCGATAAAATGATCATAATGTCATAGTGTATGTATCGTTCGAACAAAGATTCGATTATTCGCGAGAAGTTATAAGTCAAGTTATTCGATTTATAAATCCCTAAGCGACAAAGAGTATAGTAAGAGAGTAAAAGACGTTCCGATCTTAGAGTACCGATATATAAACCTTTGAAGATGAATTTATTAAGCTATTTTGATCGGTGCTTCGTTTCTTCTCCCTCCTCTCCTCTCCACTCCTCTTCCACTCCTTCTTCTCTCTATTTCCACCCTTCAAGGTTCTATCGATGCTAATTACGCGAGATAATTCGAGAAGAGTTCTCGAACTAATGTGAGTCTGTTACGAACGATTTAAAAGAGAAAGAAAGAAAATATCTTCAATCCCATAGAATGCAGTCTTTGTGATAAACATCGGGCGCCACTATTTTCATACTTTGTATGCACTTATTAATTGTCAGATAAATTTTCAATTAAACATTTCTCCTACACGATTACTTTTTCATCGATATCATCCTGAGTTTGATTATTTTCATAGAAAGGGTAACGAACCTAATAACGCGTAGGTGTTTAAAAAGGGACAAAAGGGTTTCCTGTTTCAAAACTCAACCTCGCATGCATTTATGCAAATTCTATTTTCTATTTCTTGAATCATTCTTTTTCTTTTTTAATAGTCAAAACAAATATCAAGGTTAACGTATTGTCTCTGTTGCATAAGAAAGATAGGAAAAAGGAAAGATGATACAAGATTAGTTAATGTAATATATAATCAAGTTAATTTTTGAAGAGTTTATTTGAGACACTAACGTAATTGTTTAAACAATGACGTGATCGTAGATGTGTCTCATCCAAACACGAATTTATCCAACGTGATTGCGAAAGTGTGCGAATTAGATTTGAATATTTAAAAAGTAAGAATTAGGATTAATTTGTTGTATTTGATGAGATAATCTTGATTTTATCATGAATTATTTAACAAAGATAGAGGTTGTAAATATAAAATCTATCGTAAAATAATTAATCGAGATTTGATAGTTAAGATTTAATTTTGAAATAATCGAATTTATTATCTTGTATCTAATTACTATCTTAATATATCAATTTTATTACTAACAGATTGAACTGGGTAATAGACACGTTAATTTTTGTAATCTTATCGATGATCAATGTATCTTTGGATAATAAGTTGGAATATATCGTAACTGAAGATGATTAAAAAAAAAAAAAAAGTGGAAGTAAAAAGGAAGAATGGCAGTAAAGAAGCAATAGATAAATTCGTCGTATAGGGTGGGCACGGTAGTTATCCGTAGAATTTACTACGTGCAAATGCAGTTCCGAACTTGTTAGATCCGCAAACGAGCCAACGAGGAGGCATTATTTACAGAAGGAAAACGACATGCGTTTGCTCGGTGGTGCACTCGGTGTCCTGTTGCTGCTGCTGCTGCTGTTGCTGCAAGTATCCACTGAGAATGCAAATTACCAACTACCATAAAGGATAGGCATGATGTGCGCACTGTTTGCTTGGTAATGCGGGGACACCGAGGCAGGGTATGCACGTGCGAGCTTCTCTACGATTTACGATCTAAGAATTAGACACAATAGGAACGAACGAAGTAACGTCTAATAACTGGCTTATGGTAGAGAAACCATGAATGTATTCAATACGATTAATGGTGCTTTAAATTTTACGATTAATCGATTAGTTTGTTAATTTTTATTGGTATGTATATATATAAAGTTTATTTTGAAAATATTTACAACTCTTGCATCATGTAATATATTTATTTCATCTTAATTTTATTTTGATCTTAATTGTATCTTTATTTTAGTTTTATTTTTGTATTGTTTATTTACTATGTCGATTTTTTCATGCATTTTAATTTCTTTAGCAACATACACCATTTATTTTGAAATTGTTTGCAACTCTTGCACCAAGTATAACATATTTTTCTTCATCCCAATTTTATCTTTATTTTAGTTTTCTTTTGTATCGTTTATTTATGACGTTGATCCTCTAATGCATTTTAATTCCTCTTGCAATTTTTCTTTTTTAACGATCACGAAGAAAGGATCCATCGTAATGGCATTGACTGAAGAACCGTCACGACCTCGAAAGATCATCGTAAAGATTTCGCTTTTACGATACTTGCGTTTGGCGAATAAAAAATTGCACGGGTATCTTTAAAAATGTGTCTTCTTCGCCCGGATGTTTGGAGACTTCCTACGTCATTCGGAATGAATCTCACTCAGATCACTCATATTAGAAATTTTTAAAATAAATTTTACGAGAAAGTCAATTAAATCGTACAAATAACGAACTTTCTTTCTTCTTTTTTTTTCTTAATAAATATTGGGCTTGTCAATTATGAAATGGAGCAAAATTCAATTCAATTATATGCATTTTTTGCTCCATTTCATACTTGACAGCCTAATAAAAATGTAAAAAAAATC
>JACGTP010000061.1:611324-648544 GCA_023678845.1 Mischocyttarus mexicanus | reverse complement strand
TGTTGGGAAATGGGAATAGTAGCTCACAAGTTTATAGAAATAAGAAACACTTTTTATATTATTTTATTATATCAGAGCTGAGGCAGAGACGTCTTTACGCTAGCAAGGTTCTTAAGGAAGAGAGCTAAAAGAAAGAAATGCAACTGCGTCCAAGCGCCTATGTAAATAAAGATTAGGCGGCTGTATGTTTACACAGTTCGATTATAATCTCATATAGGGATACTAGAAAGTGCTAGAATAAGTTTTGAATACGAGAGAACCTTAACGTTCAATCCAACACGCCCCCTCAAAACTTAATCTATTTCTTTCTATGTTAATCATTACTAAATCGTCTATGTATTTATTTTTATTTTCATACCCTTCTATGCTTGCAGTAATTAAATCTCTAACGTAAAAACAATCCGCTGACTCATGTCTCTATTTTATTTTTATTTGGGGATATTTACACACGGTCCAACATTTGTTGCGTAGGATTAGGAAAACCCAAAAAAACCTAATCAGACCGCTTCGATTATTAACAGCCAAAGAAACAAACTGTAATATTTATTTTAAACATATCAATATTACTTCAAACTTAGTTTCTCCCTGAACTCCAAGAACTTAACAGCTGGCAGTGGTTTTGTGAGCACGTCCGCGACTTGTTCTCCTGTTTGAATATAATTTAATATTATTATATTTTTCTCTACTTGTTCCCTTGAAAAATGATATTTGATATCAATGTGTTTTGATCTTTTATGACATGTCGGATTATTGGCAATACTAATGCAACCATTATTGTCTTCATAGATTCTGATTGGTTTAAGGATATTTATATTAATACTTTTTGCAAATGATTTTAACCACAGTGCTTCTTTAACAGCTTCATAAAGAGCCATATACTCTGCTTCGGTAGATGAAACAGCTACCGAATGCTGTCTTTTTGTGTTCCAACATATTGTACACTGTTCAAATAATTTAAACAAATAGCCAGTTGTACTTTTTCTATCATTACAATCACTACCTCCCCAATCTGAATCCACATAGCCAATTAAAAGATCATTATAATCACATTGTACATAATTTAATCTAACATCTATAGAGCCCTTAAGATATCTTAAAACTCTTTTTAAACATTGCCAAAGTTCTTTGTTGTTCTTGTTAGTATACCTACTCAAAATATTTACAGCAACACTTAAATCTGGTCGTGTGCATATCATTATATACATTAAACAACCAATTAAATTTCTACAAGGTGCATCGAATTTTTCATCAGAATTTAAAGCTTCATAATCTAATTTGCTAGGAAGAGGCATAATAACAGCTTTACAATCATACATATTAAATTATCTTAATACTGTTTTTATATACGCACTCTGATCCATAAATATTCTGTTACCTTCTCTTTCGATTTAAATCCCGATAAAAAATTTAATTTCATTTAAATCTGTCATACTAAATTTATTCATTAGATAGTTTTTGAAACTTCTCATTGTTTCATTACTAACAGTAGCAATTACTAGATCGTCTACATAGAGCAAAACATAAATATTTTTGGAAATATTTCCTTTATCTAATATGAATACACATCTGTCAACTGATGAATTTCGAAAGCCTTTTTGTAATAGAGCTTTTTCAAATACTTCAAACCAGCATCTAGCTGCTTGTTTCAATCCATAAATTGCTTTATTTAATTTACAAACTTGATTGCTTTCTGTGTGAACACCCTCTGGGACTTTCATATAAATTTCTTCTTTCAATATACCGTTAAGAAAAGCAGTCTTTACATCCATATGATGTATTAACATATTGTTTTGATTCGCAAATGCTAACATAAATCTAAAACTTGAAATTCTCGCCACTGGTGCAAAAGTTTCATTATAATCTACTGAATATTCTTGACTAAATCCGCGAGCAACAAGACGAGCCTTATATTTTAATGGATTGCCATTACCATCCCTCTTTATATTAAATATCCATTTACAATCAACAATATTTTTAGCATTTGTTTTATTCACTAACGACCAAGTGTTATTAATTAAAAGTGAGTTAATTTCCTCATTTATGGCTTGTTCCCATTTATCTCTATCAATTCTAGTTTTAATTTCTTGAAATGAGATCGGAATATCATAAACCAAAGACTGTGCACACATAAAGCAATCATCTGGTAAATCATCTTCATTATACGAAATACAAGGATGATGTCTAACCCTATCACTTCTCCTCAGTTTTAATTCTAGCTGTTTTTCATCTTTACCATTTTGAGAAATAGACTGTGTATATCTGTTTCAATTACAGATTTATCAAAACTTTGATTTGATTCGACATTTTCATTTACGCAATTACTTGGTTTCAAAGCATCTGATTTCTCATTATCAGATTTTTTCTTTCCCTTTTACTGATTTAAACTGCTTATCAGTTTGATTATAAGAGTTTTCATTTGCAACACTACCCTGTTGCAAAGCATCTGATTTCTCACTATCAGATTTCTCTCTTATTTTACAGCTTTAGACTGTACATCAGTTTCATTACCAGAGTTTTCAGACTCAACTCTTTCAGTCCTTACGACTGGCCTTGAAATCAAGTAATTAGTCTCATCTACAATGACATCCCTGACAACTATAAATTTTTCATTTTTCACGTCCCACACTTTATATCCATTAGGTTCATACCTCATCAAAATTCCTTTAAATGATTTTTCATCAAATTTTGTTTTTCTAATTTTATTATGAATATACACTGTAGAACCAAATACTTTTAAATACTTTAATTGCGGCTTTTTACCATGCCACATTTCATATGGTGTTTTATCTCGTTTTAAAGCTTTAGTTGGTGTTATATTTATTAAAAATGTAGCAGTTAGAACTGCTTCCCCCCAGAAAACTTTATCTAAACTGGCACCAATTATCATTGCACGAGATTTCTCAGTCACAGTCCTTACCATCCGTTCGGACACACCATTTAAGTGTGGGGTACGTGGTACAGTTAAATGATAGCTAATGCCTTTTTGTACACAATAGTCTTTCATCTCGTTTGGTAAATACTCTCGACCATTGTCGCAATATAAATTTACAACTTTTAAATTAAAATGTGCCTCACTCTTTGCAATAAAATCTTTAAAAACTGAAAATACATCTGATTTATCTTCTTCTTCTTCTTCTTATTCCTAAAATAGGACACTGTCCTGTATTTCTCCAACTTTTATTCTTTTTATTTTTACAACTCCTGCGATGAGGAGGTCCAAGCTTTCATACCATAGTTTAAATGGTCTTCCCGGTAGCCTGCTCAAGAGGAGTTTGGCAATCCGAGGCATTTTCGTTGGGTCTGTGAGCATTTTCTTGGTTTTACCCCCGGTAGGTTGCTAGCCTCTCCGAGGAAGTTAGCGGGTCACCCTTCCTAGGTATTATATTTCTACCTAGGCTGCTTGACTTGAATGATTTGATAATCACTCTCGCTAGTGTCGTGATAACACCGCTAACACATCTGATTTATATGTGATCAAATATGTGACACAATAATGAGTGAATTCATCTACAAATATAATAAAGTAATTTTTGTTATTAATTGTCGGAGGAGTGATGGGACCACAGACATCAGAGTGAACAATAAACAATGGTCTCTTAACGTAACTTTTATCCTTTTTCTTTTCGAATGGTAATCTTGCTTGTTTTCCTTTTATACAAGCTTCACATAAATTATCGTTAGGAGTTACTTTATCTATTTGATTCATATCCTTGACCATTTGTTTGTTCTTCAACTCTACAAATTTTGACTTTCCTATATGCCCTAAACGTTGATGCCATATTTCGTAATTATTATCAATAATATTATATGCATGAATATTCGAATTTATTTCTTCTTTACCTAAAATTAAATCAACTGCAATTAAATTTCTCCACTCCTTACCTATTATTATGGTTTTACCATTTTTATTTATTTCAACGCCTTTTTCGTTAAAGATGATACTTAAACCTGCCTGTTGCATCCGTCGTACCGATAATAAGTTATGCGGCACATCCGGACAGTATAGTACATTCTCTAAAGTACCTTTGACTCCCATATTGGTGGTAACATCAATTGTTCCCTTTTTTATTGCGTATATATATGCTCCATTCTTGGCAACTGAAATTTTTATAGGAGGCTGTAAATGAACAAAACTTTTTAAATACTTATCATTCTTTATCAGATGGTCTGACGCTCCCGAATCTAGGACAAAGGTTGTCTCCTCCTCGTTTCCATCTTGGTAGTTTCCTGTCATAAACGCAAAACTGGAGGTGGCATCAGTATGTATTGGTTTATGCGTCATCTGCGCAACTTGCACGGTCCTTTTTCTTTCGATATTATTTTTATTTCTTTTAAAATGGTAGCAGTCTCTTTTTACATGGCCTCTTCTTCCACAATGATGACACTTTACACTCGAAAGATTCCTATTTCTAATTTTAAAATGGTTTTTATTTTTATATACGCGCCTATTGTTTCTAGAAGGATTGAACGATCTATTAAAGTTGTTTAAAACCGATCCACTTGTACTCTCTACTTGAAGAATTTTTACACTAGTGTCTTTACTATCGTTTCTTAGTTTTATTTCATGATCAAGTAATCTAGTTTTCACAAAGGGTAATGTTAAATTGTCTTCTGACAACGTTTCAATTGCCGTTATCACCCCCCTATAGGATGAAGGAAGTGTTAACAACAAATGGGACACTCTATCAGTCTCGCCTAATTGCGCTCCTGCTGCTGATAACTCCGTGATTAGCTCATCAAATGTTTGAAAATGTTGCAGCAAAGGTATATCGCCTTGCAGTTTCAATGAAAGTAATTTCTTTCGTATAGACAGTTGTGTGGCCATACTTTTTCTTTCGTAAATTAAATCTAAACTATTAAATATTTCCTTCACACTTTTACCATCTTTTGCAAAATCAAGAAAAGAATCTGACAAATATTCTATTATTACACCTTTAGCAACTCTTTCCGATTTATTCCATTCTTCTGTTATTGGAATCGGAATATTATCACTAAGTATATTATCTACACCTAATTCAGTTAATAAAGCTTTAATTCTAAATTTCCAAATACTATATTTTTCACCGTCGAAAGGTTTTATATTTCTTTTCATTCCTACTTTATCCATTTTTTTTCTTCTACCGCTGTGTTTCGTATATCGTAGTTGGTTTATACAAGAAATAGATTGTCTATCGCGATAACGTTATGTAAACCTTCAAGATATAGGCATTCACAAGTCCTTATCGTTCTTTGTCTGGGACAAAGCGTCTCTTGAAGGATCAACGTAATATGACCGTTCTCCCCCACTACTTCAACTTACAGTTCTATAATAAAGAAACCTTTTTTTTTTTCTTTCTTTATAACCAAATAGATACTAAAACAGAACAATGAATATTAGAAATTTCGAACTTCTACAAGATTCAAAGTTTCACTTTCATGCACAAAACCGTGTATTAATTCTTTAATTACATATGCGTATGAAAATACGTAGATAAGTAAGAAACTACTTATCTTAATTCTGCATCCTTATGTGTCGACTTCACCAAATAAAATAATAGATATTAAATTTAAAAAAAACTTATTACACTTCACGAACTTTCATATATATAATTATTACTATAAAAAAACGAACACTGGGCCCATAACCTGTTGGGAAATGGGAATAGTAGCTCACAAGTTTATAGAAATAAGAAACACTTTTTATATTATTTTATTATATCAGAGCTGAGGCAGAGACGTCTTTACGCTAGCAAGGTTCTTAAGGAAGAGAGCTAAAAGAAAGAAATGCAACTGCGTCCAAGCGCCTATGTAAATAAAGATTAGGCGGCTGTATGTTTACACAGTTCGATTATAATCTCATATAGGGATTCTAGAAAGTGCTAGAATAAGTTTTGAATACGAGAGAACCTTAACGTTCAATCCAACAGTAACAGTATGGTATTTATACTGGGGTAGTGTGTGTCACTCTATCCATGCACACACTTGAGCAGGTGTGTGTATGTACAAGGAGTGGGGCCTCTCTCTGGCTGTGTATACAGCAGTTTTGACATACACGGATGTGTATGAGTGTTGTACGCTCACGTAAATGTCTCTTCGGCTAAAAGTATAATGATAAGGCAATCTGTAACCCTTCTTAAGTTTCTTGGATGCAAGAAAATCGGAGAATATGCACAAAATGAGAGAGATTACATGGAAAATAGAATATTTGCACTAGAGGAATTATTTGATTATAGATGGGAGAATATTTATAGATATATTCTTGGCTAACCAGTTACAAATGTTTTTACACAGATTTGTTGACACTGCTAGCATTCCTTAAGACGCACCAGGAAAAGTTTGAATTGGGACAGGTCCATCCGAATGAGGAAGTATTGGTTACCCATGTGGATGATCAGATTGTATTTAGGGTTGAATCTGGAATGGAGTATCCAATTAGTATAAAAACTATCTCTTTCTTATTAAAGTAACAATTGACTTTATAGACAGTCAGTCTTTCTGCTTTTTGTATTGTTTACGCGATTTTATCCGCCGTGCGCTCTGAAATTGCGTGGACATGCATTAGTAGGGAAATCTGATGAGATAGAGAAAGTATAGTTTCAAATTTGAATTCTCCTAATTGATATAAGGATGTTATCAGTCATGTATAACGACACAGTAAGAGGATGGGCGGAATATCGTAATATTCTTGTGTTCAGAAGTCATGATACCCGTTCGCGTTTGTTCACTTAACTTGTGTTCAGTTAAGAGAATATTCAGCAATAGTCCTCGGCAATATCAAAAGAAAATACTAACAAAATTTCAATCAACAGGATTGGACAGTTTAGGGGAAAAGGAGAAGGAAGTGGTCTTGCGGGCCATTGACGAAATGGGACTAGATTAATGATGCCCAGCAAGATTAATAGTTCCGATCACTTGTCGGAAACGAATGACGACAATGAGAGGAACTATTCTGATATCGACAGTGACAAGTCACCCATGTCGAACATAACACCTTTTCAAATTAAGATAGTGAAGGCCATAGAAAGGATAGGTAAAACAATGGATAACATGACTGCTACACATAAGGATATGCAGCATATATTCCTAAAGGGAATGACCATTATGATCTACAAACTCGACATATCTTCACCTATATCGAACTGCCGAGAGTCTGAGAGTGACGGGAGGCGAGATGAAACAATTTATACGCCTCCGACACATGTAGAAGCTAGCGATAATAGAGAGGATCGCTTAACAGGAATCAGTCGGGCCGAACTGATCGAACTTGTGGAAGAAGTAATAGCTAAGCGAGCCGGGGGCGACCACTCGAATAACAATACTGCGCTAGGTATTGCAGGTTCAAATACAACTAGCGATGTAAGTGGAAAAATGCGTGTGGCAATAATGGGCCAGGAATCCACCAAACGAATGTATAGGTTAACGAGTCAGACGAAATACGAACATTTTCTGGACTTTCTGACATCGGAGCTAAAAAGCCAGGATCTGCTGTATGTCATAGATCCGAAGGAAAGGCCCGAATATGAAATTGATGAAACAACGAGACAGAAACACATGTTTAGAGTAAGGGATATATTAATTAATAGGTTAGACCAAAGCTATTACTCTAGAATAGATAAAGTTAAAGATCCCGTGGAAATCCTGAACAAGATTCGGGATTTAAAAAGGTGCGAGACAAATTTAACCCCTCAAACGATAAGGCAAAGACTCTACGGTATGCGATACACTCCGCATAAAGAAACGGCAGTACAGTTTTTGGACCGTTTGTGCGACATCACATCTGCGAACCGCCAACTTCTTATCGAAAAGTTCAACAGGTAAAGACTTAAACTACGAACAATTGAAGGTCTTTATTGTACAACAGGAGGCCGATGAAAGGGGGGACACAAGGATAGGGCCTACAGCATTACATGTGAGACATGAGAGGCAACACCTGAAAAGGCGTAACTACAATGACCATGACCGAGGTTATCGCAACTACGATAACCGCAATTTAGCTACGTCCCTGTGCTACCTGTGTGGAAAGGCGGGGCATTTTGCAAAGGATTGTACAGGGAAACGATCAAAGCAGAGTCAACATAGGCCGCCTTCGAAACACTTCTTCTTAAGAAAGAACGAGAAATCTGTATTTCCTCGAGCAAATCACAAGGCCGGACCTAAAGGAAAGCGCAAATTTATTGACGAGAATTGTGATGAAAGTGCGAAACGGGTAAAACCAGGCAAAGAGAACAATAAGGACAATACTTCAAATAAAGGTAATGTCGAAGGCACAAAAATGATTGCCACAAATTACTGCACGATGCCTGGGATAAGTTTGTTATCAGATAAGGGCGATGTTAGAAATAATAATTTTTTGGTAAAGTTCTTAGCGGATTCAGGTGCTACTGAACATCCAACGAACTCCAAACTTATATTCAAAACGATTGATCAAACTAAAGTAAATTGTATAAGAGGTGCCAATAAAGACGTACATGCTGATCTCATTTCAGAGGGAGCTGGAACGGTAGACGTTAGATTAGACAATGATCGGAAAATGAGTTTGGAGAACGTTATATGTGCCAGAGATCTGTCGGAGAATCTCTTGTCATTAAGGAAGTTTGCTGACATGGGTCTAAGTATTTACCTAGACAATCAGCAGGTCGACATTTTTGATCCCAAGTCGCACGAGTCATTGATCAAAGGAATTTATCGGAAGCCTTTTTGGATAATCGAACTAGAAGTGGATAGAATCAATGATAGGTGCCAGCTAATTAATAACAGAAAGATGATAAAAGCAGTAGCTAACCTTGCGACAGAAAGTTCCGTGAATGAACCGAGATACATGACTCGTAGCAGAACCTTACTTAAAGATAGATCAAAATTAGACACTGATACCAATCCGACTGATGATGTACATCTGAAAGAATTAATAGAAACAGAAACGAGACCCACATCGGAGGTGACCGTTGTAGATGAATCTTATGATAAGAAAATTAACTCAAAGGGTTCGGAAACAACGCAGGAGATAGTAAATCCACCGATTCAAAATTTTAGTTTTGACAAATCAATCTGGGATCGAAAATTCGATAATGCAGATGACATTGAATGTGAGGAATTCACAGGTGACGAAACGCCATTCAATAAGAAAAATGAAAGATTTCTGGCCAACAACAAGGCATTACTGTGGCATGTACGATTTGGACATGCATCCTTAGATTACTTGAAGTCGATGCAAAGGATGTTTCCAGGAAACAAAAGTCTACAAAGCGTTAAGTTCGATGAGTCGGTCAAAGACTGCGAGATTTGCATGGTAGCTAAGTTTAACAAATTGCCTTTCAGCAAAACGAAACAACGAGCGGTGAAGCCACTGGAAATTATACATTCCGATACCATGGGACCGATAAGTCCACAAACACACCCGAAGGGATATCGTTTTATTTCAGTTTTCGTCGACGATTACTCTAGACTAGCGATGACTTATCCCATGAGGTAGAAAAGTGAAACCGGAGAATGTCTGGAGGCATTTATCAAAAGTGCACGAATGGCATTGATGCTAAGGTGTGCTATCTGCAATCTGACCGGGGCACAGAATTCAATGGAGGCTATACAATTGATGACTTAAACAGAATTGGAGCTGAATCTCGATTCTCAAGTCCAGATACTCCACAACACAATGGAGTGACCGAACGGTTTAACCAAACCATTCAGAAAAGGGTGCGAGTGAATATGTATGACTCTAAACTACCAGGAAACATGTGGGATCTAGCTCTTGTAGCAGCTACATATGTTTATAATAGGACTCCACATAAATCAATTGATATAGAGATACCCATTCAAAGGTTTCAACCAAGGAAAAGTATAGACATAAATCAATTAAGACGCTTTGGATGTTTGGCCTACATGAAAATTCAAAGAAATGTAGGACCGAAATTTAGTAGTACAGGTAAGCGAGCAATCCTTGTAGGTTACACTCCTTCAGGGTTTGTCCTCTTTAGACCTGATGAAGGTAAGTTCTATGAAAGCAGGGATGTCCGCTTTAACGAAAAACTTGTTTATAAAGACAAGTGTTCAAATCAAAGTATAAATGGGTGGGTCCCCGCGTCTAGCGAAATCGATAAAGAGAAGTGGTTCGTCGAGTTCGAACGGGAAACAGATAAGGAACCGTCAGAAATCTTAAAATCAGAGGGAGAAATTAAGAAAAAATGAGGCAGACCGAGGAAAGTCCAAACAACTCTTGAGGAAAAGGAACCGATACCCGATGTCGTACATGAAATGGATGACACGAATTATCACGCCTCATTAGCAAAGATCAACTGCGATCCATCTTCTTATAAAGAAGCTGTGGAATCGAAGGAGAAAGCAAAATGGCAAGAAGCGATCAACGAAGAACTGATGTCGATGAAAGAAAACAAAGTTTGGAAATTAGTTAACAGGTCTGAGCTAACATCGAAGAATCGAAGACCAAACGTGATAGACTCAAAGTGGGTACTGAAAAAGAAATACGATTCGAATGGATTCATCAAGTATAAAGCAAGATTGGTCATTAGAGGATTCAAGGATTTTAAGAAATATGATCTGACTGAAACGTATGCTCCAGTTTCTCGTCTGGCTTTGGTAAGATCTGTATTTGCGATAATAAACAAGCACGATCTAGAAGTCACTCAGCTAGATTTCAAAACGGCATTTTTATATGGAACAATTGATGAAGACATCTATATGGAAATACCTGAAGGTACGGACTTTAACGACAGCATACGTCGGGAAAAGGTATGTAAACTACAAAGGGCTCTATACGGCCTACGTATAAGTCCTAAGCGATGGAACATACGATTTACTGAGGTAGCTAAAAGGGCAGGACTACAATCACATGACACTGAACCATGTCTTTTTACGTGACTTGAAGGAAATAAGATCTTGATTTTATTATTATATGTCGACGATATGTTGGTAGCTAGTAATGATAAGAGTAAGATGGTAGAAGTTACTGCTGTATTACAGAGTGAATTTAAAATCTCGGATCTTGGTACACCGAGAACCTTCCTAGGAATAGAGATTAATAGGTCAAGAGAAAGCGAGAAATTACGTTAAAACAAGAAAAGTATATAGATAGGATTTTGAAAAGATTTGAATTTGAAGAAATGCATCCACAACGTACTCCAATGGTAACCACGCAAGTGGCAAATAAAGAGAGAAAGATGCGTGAGGAAACGAATGTGGAAACTTCGACAAGCGAAAGTGAACTTGTAGAAAATAGTTTATACCGAGAGGCGATTGGAAGCATTTTGTATTTGGCTAACGCAACAAGGCCGGATATAATGTATGCGGTGAATGTACTAAGCAGACACCAAATTACACCAACAATTAACGAATGGCAGATGGTTAAGCGGGTTTTCAGATACCTTAAAGGCACGAAAAATCTGGGGTTAACTTTCCTTGGAGAACAAAATAGCATGCAAGCCTACTCTGATGCGAGCTTTGCCGATTGCAAGGGTTCTCTAACGACCAGCGGGTATGTAATTAAATTGTACAGTGATGCTGTTGCTTGGAAGACACAAGCAATCATATATCGCTCTATCCACTTGTCAAACGGAATAAGTTGCAATGAGCGAGACGTGTCAAGAGTTGATAGCTCTCGATAACTCACTTAAATTAATTCTGAATACTTCTTTTTGCCCCATTGTACTTTGGTGTGACAATAAAGCCGCTGAGTCGAGTGCGAAAATGAGTGGCAGTGGTAAGTTAAGACACATGACCGAGATAAAGGAACATTATATAAGAGAATGTGTCAAACGAAAATTTGTAGAAATTAAACGGATTTCTTCCAAAGAACAAATAGCGGATATAATGACCAAACCTCTTTCGTTTGAATTACACAACCAAATGATGAGCGAAATAATGAATGTAAAATTGGTTGAGTAAAGGACAACTTGCATGAATGATTTTCGATCCTTTATCAAGACTGTTGTCTAATTTGTTTCTAGCGATTTGTTACAGGAGGCAAAAAGTAACAGAAGCCGACACTAATACGAGAGGGAGTGTTGGAATAGAGGCGCCTTTGTGTGCGGCCTTACGTGTTCCTTCTTCCCCACCTTTATACAACCGCGTAAGATAAGACCCTAGCGCATGTGCAGTAGGACTCTATACATCTATCCTTGTTGCATCGGAAAGGGACAAGGGCGGACGATTCGAGTTTGGGATATAGAAAGGGACAGTACGAGGAACACCGATAAACTAAGGCTGATCACCAAAGAATTGTTATTCCAAAGAGATTAATTAATTGTACTTATAAGAAGAGACTTATATAATTAAAATATTTTTTAACGAAATAAACACGTGTATTTGATCTTTCGACCGAAATTATATTACAAAAAAAGATAGCCTTACAAGCGACTATATTTTTAGCACCTCGTTAAAAAACTACTACTGAAAAATAGGAAAAACCTTTAGCTTTAATTTAAGAGATTTCTTACAAATTTTTCCCTAGAAATACGAACTGGGTAGTCTAAGGAGTTTGGAAGCGTTCACCGTTCAGATGCTGTGATTCTAGCATACCGCAAAAAAATCGGCCGTGCTCGCCTCATTTCTCCTCCGTCAGTTATACTTCGACAATGACTTTCTATATTAAAAAAGAGTAATTTTTTATTAATAATTTACAGGTTGAAAGTAGACGATTAAAACAATAGATCGCTATAAACAAAATGGCTGTACCTATAATACTATTTATGTTTTCGAATACAGACTTTGAAACTACGGCACTCTCGATCTACAGACGGAAACATGACAAGTTGTGAGTCAAAAGTTGCGTTTAACCAAGACCTTTCTTTCCATCTTTTCAGAATTTTAAAAAGTTGATTTTTTGCATCTTGGCGATCGTAATTAACAAATGCCGCAATTTGCCGTTTTCTTTAAAAAATTCCCCTAGCTTTAATTATTATTATTTTTAAAAAGAGAATTATACATATTGTTCTTTTGCTCTCCTACAATGTATAAAAAATCAGGAACGATATGAGATTGTTACTTTTGGCGGTGCGATTGATAAAAAAAAACCAATTTTTTTTAATTAACTTATGCTTTTTGCAAAAAGTATTGAACTTACAAAAACAAAATTGAACGTACTTATTGTTAATAAAGTAATGTTACTTGTTCATAAATTTCATGAAAATATATATTTGTTAACTATTGAAAAACATTACGTAAAAAAACAGCGTTTCCAAAATTTTGTCTTTTTACGCGACCGCCATTAGCAAAAAAACTATAGCAATTTCGCATATCGCACTTTTTCCACTTCAAAGAGAATTTCATAAGATACAAATTATTCCGAGTAAATTTTTTACCAAAAACTATTAGTTTCCGAAATATAAGCCACGATTTACGGAAAAACACGATTTTTTTTCGAATTTTTTCACATTTTGATTTTTAATGCAAAAAACTCACATTTCTCGGAATACGCATAATGTACATCTTAATGTAGACCACTTTCCGGATCATTTAAAATTTTTTGCTCTTAGGTCGGAGCAACATCCTTTCCAAATGCTAGATTGACTGAACTAATAATGCTAGGCATTGTTTTAGTTGCGGGTCTCGTGATCACTTGAACGCAGCTTGTCCGACAAAAGAGCGTGGACGCAGATGTTTTATTGTTAGATGCGGTGGTTATGGGCATTTAGCTTCTAATTGTGTAAAGGAGGGGGGGTGCGACTCGAGACATTGCCGCGATTAAATAGATTGAAGCGAAAGAAACACGTTTTAAGGGGGGAGCCTGCTTTAGAGGCTTCAAAAAATCGATTTTTTTTTTGCATAAATGTCTTCCCTAACTATCCAAGAATGTGTCCCTAAAATTTCAGAAGCAAAATCAAAATATTTTCGGAGTTACAGAAGAAATTGTGAGCAAGCGTCGAGCAGGTATACAAGCGGCCGAATCGCTCGTAGTGCCCGCGCTCCGCCCCTCAATCTATTGTATGTATTGTACCTATTGTACGAATCCAAAGAGACTAACAGTCTTTCGAGACACTATTAACTATTTGTAGAAGGTCATTATGGAGCTATGGTAGGGATAAAAGTATGTATTATAAGGGTATTTGTTACCTGGCTGCGTCGGCTTAAGCAAAGCCATATTTAGCATTTAAGTTCAGTTTTGATTTGTTTTTCGACAAGTGAACACCTTGTAATCATGCAGAGCTATCCAAAAGTGCTCAAATCTTCAAGTGAACGGTCTGGAAAGCCACGGAAGCGCAGATTCCACGGTAATCAGTTTCATAATGTTTCGTCATCGGACGATGGAGAAGCTAATACTAGCCGTAGTGAAAAAAAAATTGGCGTCAGCAACTACGGACGATGTTATAATTTATCTGTCTCATTGCTATCGGATAATCGAGTTTGTCTCGAGGTGTTTAGGTGGACACACACAAAATGCGAACGAGTCGTTCAATTCCACTGTGTGGCGCATCGCACCTAAACACCTTAACCCATTTGCATCATCGCTCTATTAAGGTTTTCGCATCGAAACATCAGCGTCGTTAAACAAACAACTGACGTGTATCACCGCGCGCGGTCGGTCTTACGTGCTTTTAAAGGAGTCAACTCGCGGATTATTCCGCGCTTGGTGATAGTCGACAGTCGCGACTCGCGGATTATTCCGCGCTTGGTGATAGCTGACAGTCACGACTTGCGGATTATTCCGCGCATTGATGCAAATGGGTTAACTCAGGCTTTAAAATCATCGAGATTGCTGCTTACATCGCTGGAGGAATGTTCAATGAAGGCTACAGTGCAGCATTGAAAACCATGCAGTTACTCGATTTGAAAATTGGACAGCAATGCAACAATTTCGCCAAGGGAATCGACAAGGAGCGCGTCACCCGACAAAACAGGCGCGATTCATTGTCAAGTAAAGAGGCTAGAACAGCCCGCAGACTCGAACATCAGGACGAAAACCAGTTTTTTGAAGAGTCTGAAGGCCAACTCTATGGACCAGGAATCGCGAATTAACATATTATTGCGGAAAGTTTAAGAAAATTACGATTTTTTATATACGATTTCTCGGTTTTTATTCTCGGTCTTTATTTCTCGGTTTTTTATTTTTACGATTTTTCCTAACGGGCGGGAATGATAGGGAAAAAATTAAACGTCTTATCGAAACGAGACAAAATTGATTGTATTCGGAATTAAATTCGCTTCTCGTTAAACCTAAGAAATCTTAAGAAAGTTATGATTAACCCATTTTTTAAACAATCTAAAATGAATTTTTTTTTAATTAGCGAAAAATTGTTGAATTTCTCACTTTTTGTTGAATTTCATTGGTTTAACTAGAAGCAATACTATACTAAAATAAAAATTTTGATGGGCCTTTGTTTCAGATGGAAATTGAAACCTGCATCTTTCCCGCCGCACGACACATGCGCCTCGGCAAAATGCTTGTAGCAGGCATAATATGACATATATTTTAATGAAAAAATTTGAGAAGACTGTTGAAATATAGAACAATAAAACCTGAAAGTTTCGTTTCAATCGAATATTTCTTTCCTTCTCAAAAAAATCCTCGAAAAAGTCGATTTTTTGAAGCCTCTAAAGCAGGCTCTCTCCTTAATAAACGGTAAACCAATCGATGCGCTGATGGACACAGGAAGCGACATATCGTTATTACGGAATTAGGTGAGCCGATGTTCAGCGGTTGTGACGCCGTTCCGGGGTGTCGGAACTGAACCAAGTAAGTCGATCGGTGAATTTTTCGCGAAGCTGACGATTAACGAGAATGAATACGATGTATGTGTTGCGTCACGAATGCAACGTGAGAGATTTTTCAGGAATTTATATGGTTATATCGTAAGGGCCATCGATGAATATCTACTTGTGCTAAGTAACCATAAATCAAGCCGAACAATCGCGCTATATCGCTTCTTTATTGTCGAGGATAAAGGGGCGATAAAATTATCTGTTTATTTGGGGGTGAGAAATTCCTCAACCGAATTTAACATTTTTTCGTCCGATGAATATCGAAACCGTCTGGAATGTGCCCTCTCCCCCCGCTAGCACCGTATATAAGGTGCGACTCACGTCGCACAAGCGTTCTTCCATCAAAAAACTTCGAACATAATACAAGTGAGATCGCACGCAATCGCCGTAGTAATAATCATAGCCCTTGGCTATCCTAAAAGCAAGCAAACATATATCCAACATAAGTAATAAGTGAAGATCCAAACCATTACGGGATCGGCAATTGTGTAATTATAAGTCATTATAAATAAATCTCATTGTTAAGCAAAGAGTAGAAGTTTCAAATTATTAAACACCAACAAGCAAGCAAGCGATACAACGACTATCGTCTATAGATAAATATCTTTAAAGTACCGAGCAGGCAACGGTCGTGCAAGCATATACAGTATGGTTGCATGTTGTTTCAGAGGATTGCTTAAGTCATCCGTTCTTATTAGGGATCTGTATCTGTATCTGATTATTTTAGATCGCGTTGAAATGTATACGAGGCGTGACGTCACGATTATAAAGCCTCTGTTGACGGAGAAAGAATGGGACGAGAAAAATATACCCGAAGTATTTAACATTGAGGCGATTCGAGATAACGATGCGAATGTAGAAAATGTAGTCAACGAAGACAAACGGAAGGTAATAGTAGATACGATCGAGACGTATAGATCCGAGCAAGTTCGCGAAGTCGGGGTTAAATCGAACATAATTTTAAATGACGATGAACCGGTTTATCAAAGCGAGATGCAGAGAGCGGAGGTAAATGCGACAATCGGGGAGTCAAAAATCCATTGTCGGAATGTATGTTAGTTGATGAGTGTGATAGCATTCTCGCAGTCTGATTGCGACAAGCACAGTGTAAAGGTAGTGATGTGAAAAAAATTATTGAAGACATTGAACAAGGACGAGTTCGTAATTATATTGTGAGTGTTGGTTTAGTGTGTAAAGAAGTGAACAGATACAGACACATATTATCCAATGTGTACACGAAGGTGCAATGACAAAGACTGAAGCGATCATTGCGAAAGATTATTGGATAACTGATCTACGTCCGGAAATAGAAAATGTAGTCCGGAATTATTTAGATTTTATTTTAGCTGAAAGAAAGCAATGAAGAGCTGAAGGATACTTGCATCCTATCGATAAAGGAGGGGGGCCACTGGAAACTTCCCATATCGATCATGTAGGTCCTCTTGCGTCGACGAAAAAGAATTATCGGCAAAGCGCAAAGGAAAAAATCCATAGGATTCAGAAAGAAAATCGAAGAGATTTTAATAAGCAGCGACGAGAAAGCAAATCATACGTCGAAGAAGATATATGGAAGATAACCCACACAAGTAAAGATAGCGATTCCGAAGGACTCGGATATCGACGACGTCGAGCCGATGATACACATTCGGGGCGCATGTGTGTGTAGAATGGCCGAGTGTAGTATCGTAGTTAGTATTTATGTTAATAGGATAAGCGAGCGTACCCGTCTAGAATAGTTAATCGATAATGTAAACATCGATAGTCGACATCTCGATACTTGATACCGCGATAGCCGAAACGGGCTTAGGAAAAACAAGCGAGCGAAGAAAGACGCCTGAAAGGACCGCGAGGCATTCTCGTGACGGATACCATAGCGCACAGACGTGTAATCGTTATTTGTATTCTAATAAATACAGTTTTAGTTTAAGAAGAAATAAACCCCTAGACACATCTTTTCTTCCTTCTTTCCGACACATATCTAATAATATTTCATTTTCCTAGAAAAGAACCTACAGTTGTAAAAGTATTTCTTCAGCACGAAGTATTTTCGGTTTAAGGTTTTCAGCTTGCAGCGAAAAAAAAAGCATAAAAAATACAGAATTTTTCCGGGATATGCAGAAATCACAACACTTAAACGTTAAAAGTTTTTCACAAATAAAATAAAATTAGATCGAATTTCTTGTGATAGATTTTTATCATTAAGCCTAAATCAAACCTAAGGATTATTGCTGCTATTTAGCAGTTATTCTTAATCAAGACGATGAAAATTTGTTTGCTTGTAAGAGTATGTCTTTAGCAAGAAGTATTTTCGATTTGAGGTTTTCAGTTTACACCGAAAAAAGAGCTTTACAACTACGGAATTTTTTCGGCTTATTCCAAAATCACAGCTCCAAAACTGTGAACGCTTCTTACTATTTAAATAAACTTAGGGCGAATTATTTTTGTATAATTTAAAGATACAGCCTAAATCAAACCTAACAAGGGCCTTGACAAGGGGTTTCTTTTAGATGTTTTTAAAACTTTACACACTTGTAGATGTTGATTAGTGTTATCACGCACTCGTAATAGTATGTCTAAATGATCAACCCTTTTTAAGATATCGACTGATAAAAATTGGATAAAAAACTGAATATTCATATTTACCTGTTCTTTTCTGCAGTTAACACAAGCTTTTGTTTTGTTTTGAAAGAATAATTTTTATTTGGTTATAATCAGTACAAATTTGCAAGTAAAGAATTATGAATAAAAAACTTAACAATAATTTTGTATAATGTGACTTGCTACCGTAAGCAGATCTCATCACCAAACATAGTTAAATACGAAAGAAATATGACAAGGTTTTAGCCTAACATAGGTATTGCAGTTACTCTGAAAAGGGCAAAACAAGCGTTATAGTTAGATGTAAAAAATATAGCTATTACAAAAAACATCTGAATTACAATTTTTATACTTAAATCTAGAGGGAGTGGGAGATGGAGGGGATATACTGGGAAGACAGAAACAGGATAGGGAGACACTTATTTTACATTATATACAGTATGTACAGAAGTCAAGTTTTGATAGTCAATGAGATATTCTAATAGCTTAAGGTTAGGATAAGATTGCTTAGTCCAAATTTAGATGCGACATGATTTTGTCAATTCTTATTGAGTTATTTTTCATTTTTATCTTTATCTTTTGCATTTCTCTAATTATATCGTTTTTAAAATTTATTAATATATGCTCTAAGCTATTGAGGTTTCCGCTTTCGTTGTCAGTGTTGCCGTCTCTAGGAGGATATTTTGGTTTAGTGGTACCTAGGTCACTGAGCCCAACTGGTAGTGGATTTTGGAGAATGGGCGTCCCAAAATTGGCTTTTGCGGTCATATTAGCATAGCTGATTCCTGGCCTCACTACCTTCTCAATAGCGGCCATTTTACGGGCAGTCTCCTCACGTTTCATCTTGTTCTCCAGCTGGATGACCTTATATGTCCAT
Organism: Mischocyttarus mexicanus; assembly: GCA_023678845.1. Classification (NCBI taxonomy): domain Eukaryota; kingdom Metazoa; phylum Arthropoda; class Insecta; order Hymenoptera; family Vespidae; genus Mischocyttarus; species Mischocyttarus mexicanus. The sequence continues at coordinate 629,382 of JACGTP010000061.1, read as the reverse complement.
TTAATCATTAAGGCAGCCTTTGTATGCGGCTGAGTGCCATTTTTCATCGCAATTGACGCATTGGAACATGGATTTGTCCATATCTTTTATCGGACAATTACCTACCACATGATGCTACCGCGTGCATTAGAGGCAAACAAGTTTTAGATGGCAGTTTGCACTGGCATGACCAACCTTCTGGCAATTGCGGCATTGGAAAATAGGTGGTCTTTTAAGCCTCTCTCACCTACATCTTTGGTTCAGTAGACTTTTGTACTTCAAAAGTAAAGCGATAATGCTGTTCGGCTTAAAAGTCACTAAAAAGTAATATTTTTCTGGCGTAGTTTTGTTGAATATGAGTTTGCTTATTTTCTCAATAGCAACCCCTTGTATTTTTAAATCCTCGATGTCCTCAAATACCTACATTTCATTAAAGCCACCCTCGATGCCTCTTAACACTAGCGTTTTGCCTTTACGATGGCTTGGTGTGTATGTGTAAAATTCGATTTCATCGGTTTTTAGAATCTCTAATACATTTTCATATGCTTTTATATTGCAGTAGTTAATTATGAATATTTCTTTGCCATACACCTTTAGTGTAAAATTATTATCCGGTAGGTTTTTATTTTTTAAGAAACTTCTAGTATGTCTTATACTCGGTAAGATCGCAAAAATAAGTGGAGGCTTGATCTTGTTGGATCTATCCGATATATTGATAGTTTTTCGGTTAGTACATGAATTATTCTTTCTATTGGAGGATTCGCTTTCTGGGTCTTGCTCACTCGCTCCTTCGAGCTGTTATGCCCTAGCGGTCCTACGAACTATATACGGTGTAAGAATGCTTGTTTGTATTGCGATAGGGCCTCGCTCCTTTAATCTGGGCATTATCAGCGGCGCCAAATAGACGGAGAATGTTTATTTAAACTGCGATAGAAAACCGTGTCCCTAGGACCTCAATATTATTGGCAGTCCTAAACAAATAAGGAATATTGTTTTGTATCCGAAGAACCAAGGAACTTATAAGCAGCGAGATCATCATTACTGACTCACTCTGTTCTCGATTTTCGAACTGTTACAAACGTCTTATTATAAAGAAAATACATTTGTTCTCAAACTTTGTAATTTGACTTAGAAATTGTTAATCCTTTCACCTATCCTTAAATAATATAACGTATCTCAAGGACGAGTGCGTTTTCCGGCATAACAGAGCGAACTAAAGGAGTTATGCGTTTCTATAGGTGGACGCTCAGCCGTCTTACGCAACTTCGCCGTCTTACGTGGCGAAGTCGAGGGCCCACCACCAGAGGTTGTTGACCCCTTCGACGCCACGCTACTGCTTCTACTCCTTCCTACTATGAGGTTAGGTCTTATGTCACCACGTGTCGGCTAGTTCTTACCAACTTTGATCTTACAAGGGCTCTGCCAAGGCGCGTACCCTCAGATTTTTTTGAAACTTTACACACTTGTAGATGTTGATTAGTATTATCACGTACTGCTAATGAGTATATCTGAATAATCAACCCCTTTCGAGATATCAACCGATAAAAATTGCAAAAAAAACTGAATTTACATATCTACCTCTGTGTTGCTACTATAACCATAAGCCGCCGATAGCCGAGTGGTTAAGGGCTCAGGTTTGTAATCGTGATGATGCGTGGTCAAATCTTTTTTGGTTTAATTTTTTTTCATTTTTTTTTTCAATTTTTTATTTTTATATTAATTTTAAATAGAGTTTTATATATTTACTTTTTTTTTCTTTTTTTTCACAGTATGTTTTATTTCTTTTATGAAAATTAAAATGTAAAATATGTTGTATTTTTTTTTACTTCCGATCAGTCAAGTTTCTTTTTGCCTACTGTTACGTCACGCCACGTTTATCTATATTATTTTCTTCGCAGTAGTAAACTAGCTCACGAACGATGCTAGGCCATTGGTGAAAGCATCGCACGTGAGACATGGATTTATCGATGAGATCATTGCCCGCGTGATGTATCAAATATCAATACATAAAGAAATTCTCGAAACAGTTACCTAAATATTTATTAAATATTTCTGAATTGCTGGCGTAGCGAAACACTGAGCTCCTGGGCGTGTAATGCCGCGTGGCAACAAACCTAAGCAGGCGATTGGTATCATATAACGCGATAGCATATATCATATAACCGTGAGATAGGAACATATATAAGAACGGAGCATACATGCACTTGGCAGAAGAGAAAATACAGTTAAGAAGAGAAAATATAGTTGAGGAGAGAAAATATAGTTGAGAAGTGAAAATATAGTTGAGATGTGAAAATATAGTTAAGAAGAGAAAATATAGTTGAGAAGAGAGAATATAGTAGAGTAGAATAGAGTAAAGGAGATGAGGGCGAGGGCGAGGGGGGCTAGAAGCCGATTCACCTTTTTCTTAATTTTATAGCGTTTACTTTTGCCTTCTTGCGAGTGTTGTTAATTGATTGTTATCCAAACCATCTGCGGATTAATTGTTTCTTTCGTCTTCATTGTAAGTATTAAATATTATATAAATGAAATTATAACCAGAACTCCCGGCGATATTGACTCCCGATCACCATTTTCTTTTCCCCAACCTACTCATAGTTTCCATCAGGCGCGCGCTTGTTGCCATGTTTGTTGTTGATTAATCTTTGAAAGAACGAACCTGCCTGGTCCCGGCTAAACTCGGTGAATGCAGAGTGGCCACAACAGGCTTAGCTTTAATACTCTCCATCACTCGTCAGTTGTGACGTAACGCTACGAATATACTCCAGAAACAGTTGCTGACCGCGGAAAGGGGCAATTGAGACATCTTTATCGTCTTTTCTTTGTAATGAAAAACAAGGAAACTTTAACAATCCAAAAATCAAATCATTTATTACGCTTTACGAGCTTGTGCCGTTTACAACTCGGTTGTCGGCAGCTTTTAATAACAATAGCAACACAGAGGTAGATATGAATAATCAGTTTTTTTCCAATATTTATCGGTCGATATCTCGAAAAGGGTTGATTTTTTAGAGATACTCTAACCGGTACGTGATAATACTAATCAACATCTACAATTATGTAAAGTTTCAAAAACATCTGGGGAAGAACGACTTGTCTCATGTCAGTCCTTGTAAGGATTATTTCTGCTATTCGGCAGTTAGTCCTTTTCAAGGCGTCCAAAATATGTTCGCTTGTAAGTTTTTTTTTAAAAGAAGTATTTTCGATTTAAAGTTTAGCTTACACCGAAGAAAAAGTCGAGAAAATTCTGAATTTTCTCGGCTTATGCAAAAATCACAGCTCTTAAACCATAAACGCTTTTTACTATCAAAATATAATTTGAGCGAATTTCTTGTGATAGAATTTTATCATAAAGCCTAAATCAAACCTAAGGATTATTCCTGCTATTCAGCAGTTATTATTATTCAAGACGATAAAAATATGTGCTTGTAAGAGTATTTCTTTAGCCAGAATATTTTCGATTTGAGGTTTTCAACTAACACTGAAAAAAAAGCGAAGTTCTTGTGATAGATTGTAAGGATACAGCATAAGTCAAATCTGTAGATTACTTCTGCAATTCAGCAGTTGTTCTTTATAAAGTCGCTGAAAATATAGTCGTTTCTAAGAGAATTTCTATAGAAAAAAAGCGTTTAGGATGAAAGGTTTTCAGTATATACCGAGAAAAATGCCTCGAAACGACGGCAGTTTTTTGGTTGATGCAGAAATCAAAGCACTGAAACCGTGAACGTTTTTCGAAGTTTAGCACGAATCAAAACGAATTTTATATAATAGATTTGGAAAATACTGCTTAAAATAAACCTAAGGGTTATTTCTGCTTTTCAACAATTATTCCTAACTAAAAGACTGGAAACTTGTTCGCTTCTAGAAGTATTCCTTTAGAAAAAAGTATTTTGGATTTGAGATTTTTAGCAAATACCAAAAGAAACCTCGGATCGACAGAAGTTTTATAGTTAATGCAAAGATTAAAGCACTTTAACGGGGAACGCATTCTAAAGTTTTGCACAATTTAGAACGATTTTTTTGTGAAAGGTCTTAAACATCCTTCTAAAATCAAACCTAAGGATTATTCCAACTGTGTAGCAGTTATTCTTAATCGCTGCACTAAAAATATGTTCGCTTCTAGGAATATATCTTTAGAAAGAAATATTTTAGATGAAAAGTTTTCAGCATATACCGAAAAAAAGCGTACAAAGAATGGAATTTTTTTGGATGATGCATAAATCACAGTACTTGAACGGAACACGCTTTTTATTATTGAGCACAACTCAGAGCCAATTTCATGCGATAGATTTTGAAGATACAGCAAAAATTAAATCATTTGATTAATCTTACTATTTAGCAGTTATTCTTAATGGAGTCGCTGAAAATATGTTCGCTTCTAGACGTATGACTTTAAAAAGTAGTATTTTAGATTTAAGGTTTTTAGCATATACCAAAAAAAACGACTGCAGTTTTTTGGTTCATGCAGAAATCAAAGCGCTTAATCGGTGATTACTTTTCAATGTTTAGCACAAATCAACAAAAAAAGCATGAAATTTTGAAGCACCTAATTTTTTTTTACACGGTCTTCGTTTTAAAATATCATACAAATATGAATCATTTGAAAATTGTATTTAAAAGGTAAAACATTTAATTATGAAACTATTTCAACGTGTTATATTTTATAATTTTATATATATATATCTCGTGTATATATATAATGTAAGTAGGCTTATCAAAAATTTTAGATACATCAAACAATTATTTCGTGATAATTCTTAATCGAATATAATCCACATATACGTACATATACTTATTAATTATCTAAATATAAAGAAATTAAAATAAAAATTAATCATTAGAAATAGAAAACAGCTGCTCAAAATAGAGCACTGGTAAGAAAAATAGGTCAACGATACAAAAGTAGGTCAGCTGTACTAACAAGGAGAAGGTTTCAAGTGTACCTCGAGTTTTCCTGTGAAACTTTGCATACTTGTAAATGTTGATTAGTACTACAAGGCTATCTATATAACTCTGTCCAATGCTTAACCCTTTTCGAGATATTGGCCGACGAAATTTGAATAAATATTTCAGGACGTATGTATACCTCTCCATTTCATGTGTTGTCATAAGCGGCGGTAGCCGAGCGGGTAAAGTAAAATGAATAAATAACTCATTTTTTATTATGTGTTATTTAATTTTTAATTAGTATATAGTATATATTAGTATATATTATTAGTAATAATATATAACAAATAAGTAATAATTATAAATACAAAACATAACGAATAATAAATAATATATAACAAATAAGTAACAATTATATATCGAATAATAAATAATATATAACTTATTTATTAATATAAATTAATATTAATTATAAATAATATATAACTTATTTATTATTCGTCATGTTATGTATTTATAATTATTAGTTATTTGTTATATTTTTTATTTTTTTATTATTTACTACAACAAAAATAAAAAAAGAAGCGTAAAAAATGATTTTATTTTTCGGTTATGAAAGTTTCCTTTTTTCTTATTACAAAGAAAAGACGATAAGGATATCTTCGCTCCCCCTTTCCCCGTCTGCATTCGTTTGTTGAGTACAGTCCTAGGCAAAAGGAAACTTGACTGATCGGAAGTAAAAAAAAATACAACATATTTTACATTTTAATTTTCATAAAAGTAATAAAACATACTGTCAAAAAAAAGAAACAAAAAATGTAAATATATAAAACACCATTTTAAATAAATATAAAAATAAAAAATTGAAAAAAAAAATGAAAAAATATTAAACCAAAAAAGATTTGAACACGCATCATCACGATTACAAACCTGAGCCCTTAACCACTTAGCAGTACGTGATAATACTAATCAACATCTACAAGTGTGTAAAGTTTCAAAAAAATCTGAGGGTACACGCCTTGGCAGAGCCCTTGTAAGGGGAAAAGCTCTTTCGGCATAAAAACCTCTTGAAGATATTTAATATACAGAGAAATTCGCTGCTGCGAATACAAAGCTCGTGACCTTCGAGGTTTATTATAGAAATGTATTACAAATGTTACTTAGCTTTCTAGCGGCGTCTATGTCTAGTACAAAGGTCTTTATATCGGGTGGGGTATCGCTCTCGAATTCCCTTTCGTCTACTCGATATGGCGTTTAGGATTAGAATAGAATGCTTGCCTCGGAAAATGAGTCCAACAGTCGGGGGGGGGGGGGCTACGTGATGCAGCACCCTCGGTGGGGATGCGAGTGGTTGGGAAAATTCTTGGAACGCCTACACGCACTCCTGATAATGCAGGCTAAATCTTATAAGGTCATTTTCGACCGTACAGTATCTGTCGAATGTATTCGTAACTACTTTTCATTATAACAACTGATCAAAAGTAAAAGAAGTACGCATTTTTTATAATATGTTATTTACTTATAATTATTAATTATATTACTTATGCGTAATAAATAAGTTTCTTTTTTTATTTTTCGCAATGTTTGTAAATAAAAAAAAATTTGAAACGTTTTATAAAATAAATGCATCAATAAAATTATTTTACATTACATCTTTTATAAAAGAAATATAACATACTGTAAAAATATAGAAAAAAATTAAAGTAAGAATAACGTACTTGAAAAAAATAATAAAAAAAAAAATAAAAAGAAAAAAAAAATAAATTAAGCACCCAAGGACTTGAACACACGACCTCACGGTTACGAGTCTACACCCTTACCAGCTTAGCTAGCAACTGCTTGTATTGTACATGGTAGAAAACAGATATACATATGTGTTCAACTATTTGTTTAAATTTTAATGGCCAATATTTTAAAAACGATTGAGAGGTGGTGTCTAATAATTTAGCATAATATTGTACTAGTCAAGGTCTATAAGTTGGGACCAATTATAAACGAAATCATGACATGAATTTCGTGTGTTCTTCTTGTCAGTCCTTCGTTCTTTTTCAACTGTTCTTTCGTATAACAACTTATCACTACACGCTGCTACGTTCCAACAGTCCTACGAACTATACATTGTTCAAGAATGCTTATTTACATTCCGATAGAGTCTTGCTCCTATGATCTAGTCGGTATCGGCAGCCCTAAATAAATACTTCTTTATATTGCGTGAATGCTATCGGCAGTCTTAAAATCTGTGAAAACTCTCGGCTCTCAGGTATACTTTAGCTCGTATTCCCTTTGTCGAATTTCCCCATCCGACATATATATATATATATAATATCGAATATTATAACATAAATGAAGATATATTCTAGGATAGAAAAAAAAAACTCACGATTTATTAGCAAAATACATTTTTAATCTCGTGGGAAAGATTTTATTCAATTTTGTTTTAACTTTTGTGTTCGTTATTTAATATTTCATGTTTGACGGTAATCGTTGAACGATTTCTTCGTAGATCCGATAAAACAGAGCTCTACTATCTTTGTTTGTATTGCAATCTACTATCTCGATTATCGGTAAGACATGGCTCTTTTATTTCTTATCGACCTATGGTAATGTTTTATTGACGGTAAAAACCCGCTGGGTCGGTAACCAATTAATGAGAACTTTAAATTTTTGTTAAATGAAGACACGGAAAAAATAATAAATAAAATATATAAATATAATATTTAATAAAATTTTATTGATTATATAGATTTCTTGATTAATGGTATAATTCCAATAGATTTTCCATCTTCATTTTCCTGCAAAGTTAATCCTATTTCTTTTAAAAAAGTGTTATCCATAACACCAACTTTCGTAGAATTACGAATAACATCTTGATTATCTAAATTTCCTTCGCACAAATTACGAATTGCTAAGATAGTCCACTGCATTATTACTGTTACAATAAATTATCAAATTTTTAAGGAAAAAATAAAATTATTGGATCGAGTACAAGCGTAGGGAAAAAAAGAAAAATTAGTTAGTAATTATCAAAAGGATACATGGATTTCTAGCGTCGATGTTACAACAATCAAATAGTAAAGGAATAGTATCAGTTTCACGAACCTAAAATTTAAATCATAGATATTATTATAATCTATAAAAGATTCTATCATTTATCGACATTGTATATTAACAAAGTAAAAAGAAAAATAAGAAAATCTTTTTCCATGATTACTTACAATATCTTGACATTGTTTATTTTTATATGACATGTTACCGATGACTCTTATCAAGGCTGCTTTGAAACCAAAAGCAGGATGATGTTCCAAATGGTTTTCTTCTTTTTGCATGCACGGTGCAACTTCGTTCAGCCTTTGTATTGATGTAAAATAATTCTCAGATTCTTTGCCACACATATGTAAAGATTTTAACAAATCTTAGAGAGAGAAAGAAAGTATAATAATTACGTTTTATTAATTTTATAAGATTAAAATATTATATCATCAATACTTACAACAACAATTTATAAGAAGACTTCTATTGTCTTGAATAGCATAAAGTATATCAGTAGCTTCAGACGAAAGCACACCCAATATATCGAGAATAATAATTACTTCCATAGGCTCGAAATTATTATTTAAATAAGTAGCCATTGTTTTCAATATAAGATCGCTCCTCTTGCAGAAACAATCAGACAAAAAGTTATTGAGCTTTCGACAAAAAGTAAATCCTGTGTCATTTATCTCCTTGCGATAAATAACATCTTTAGCTGCTTCATGAATTATTTGAAGTAAATTCAATTTATCTTCCATGACAATGTCTTGGTAAACGCTTTGAAATATATCTGGCTGATTCAATAAACATAACAACGCATCCTTCGCACATTCTAAATCTTTGACTTTTGTTAACAATTGAGAACACACGTAACTGTTATCCTTCCACGTAAAGTGGTTTCGGTCAAATTTTTTCAACGCATTATGTACAAACATACAAGTAGCTCTGGCTACAGAAATATCTTTATAGGATATGCATTTTCTGTAAAGATCATTTTACAATTTTGTTAGAAAATACTACCAAAATTTTGGAATATTCTTTTAAAGAAGAAGAATTAGATTAAATTACATGAGAGCGTTTTGAAATGTTGCGTCATTAAAATGTTTCCTTATGCTATTACATCGCAACGAATTAATATCATCGCAAGCAAATGTATAAAGATTGCATAAAAATTGTATACACAATCTTAATAATTGTATTCGTTCTTGGAACGATTCAATGTCGCAGTTTAAAATAATATAATCCATCGCCCATTTTGCAACACCGTTCCATGGAAAACAACGGGTGTCTTTTTCTTCTTCTAATTTTAGTTTAAAGTTAGACGCATTTACTTCGGCTAATTTGCTATATAATTGTTTACAATAATTTCCACTATCTTCGTTATCCGACTCATAATCTGCATGAGTGTACGCATTTAAGCACGAATTACCCAAACATTTTAACAAAATAATTTGAAGCTTATCAGGTCTGTCCTCAATTTCGCTTACTAATAACTCAGCAATTTTTGCTAAAACGTTGTACAATTGTTGTTGACATTGTCTGGAAAGAAAAAAAAAACAAAAAAAGAAAATTAAAGTTTTTTGTTTGTTTTGTAAAATCATACATATTATTTGTAAAATAAGAAACAACATATTTGTGCATATGAAATAATTTTATATATAAAAAGTTACCTAGATTTTGTAATACCAAAATATTTAGGATTTAGATTATCGTACAAATCATTCCAATTACGTGTAACCATACTCGTATTTAATATATTTAATAGATTATTATTATCATCATCCATTATTATATTTACTCGTTCAGTCGAATAATCGTATAACTTATGTGTATATTTTAGCACAAATATTTAGTTGTTTATCACTTGTTTATCTCGTCGAATATATTTATGTGTAAATATCACGTAACATACAAAGCTTTATGAAGATTGCAGGTATAATAGCATAATAAGGTTATGTTTAATAATGGCAGTAACTTGTTTGTCGTTAGCTGGCAATGTTTAAACGCGCACGCGTTTATTTTAATCTTAGAAAAAGATTAGAATATGAAGAACAAGGAAGAAAAAAAATATAAAACTAATTATATAATTTATATATATATATATATATATATAAATAAACTTATTGTATTAAATTTAATGAAAAAAATTGTTTTATAGACTGCTGCATTATTGTGACGTGCAGTGACACTTGATAGAAAAGTTCTTTAAGGTTATGTGTATATTATGAAATAAGTAAATTAGGTCAACCGCAGTGCAGATTTTATTAGAGAGATGCAGATATGAAAAGATAGTGCAAACGAGTAATAGTGTTTTTTTTTCTAAATGAAAAAAAATTTATATAATAGATCGAACTTAAAATGCCAATTTTATTACATTATATATAAATGTACAAATACCATTGGTAGTGGGCGGAGTAATTAACCACACCACTTATAATCAACCAATGAAAAACGAATATGAGTATCTAAAACAAAACGTCATAATCACATAACAACGTTATATCTCATCGTCCGTATATAGTGTTTTTTCTTATTCATTGTAAAGATAATTTGTCAGTGTTTTGTGAGAACAGCTGTTGTTCATACACCTTAATAAGAAGATTTTCACATAATCCAAATATTAAAGACAAAATAAGAAATAGTATTTTTTTATTTTTCTCTTTAGAAGTGTTAATTATTTCCTAAGTTGTTATGTATATATATATATATATATATATATATAAATTATTTTTTAAAATATTGAAAAAATAAATAAAAAAATAAACTCATAGTGCCTTTGATTAGCAACACATTGTCTTCCTCTTCTTATTGTGATAATAATAATTAGTAAATGAAAGAAAAATTCTGAATAATATATTTCAACAAAATGAATTTATCTTTTGCTGGTTGTGGTTTTCTTAGTATTTACCATGTCGGTGTAGCAGTGTGCTTTAAGAAATATGCACCGCATTTGCTGTTGGATAAGATTAGTGGAGCATCGGCTGGTGCTATCGCTGCTTGTTGTCTTCTTTGTGACTTACCCCTCGGTGAGTGAACTTCCTTTGTTAATGTATCTAATAGATATTGAATATTTTTATATATATATCGTTATATACTTTATACTATTGAGCAACTCTCATTCGTTTAGAAAAATATCTTTGTTATACAGTTTAGCGGCTTACATTTTAGACAACGAAAAGTTTTATTTATTTATTGCAATGTTAAATGCATCTTTCAAAGTAACATCGGATTCATTTAGATAATTTACAATATATAATTACGCATAGTAATGCAATCACGTGAACTTCACACACATATATATATATATATATATATATATATTCATGTCATAATTATTAATAAGTACACAATGATAAGAATTGATTCGATCAATTAGGTGATGATCAAATTTCAAACGAAGTAATTTTAACGCATAAATCGAATATGTTAATTCCTTATAGTTTCGATCTTATTTTAAAACGTCATTTATTTGTCGTAAAATAAATTCATCTAATAAAATGATCTAAAAGCTTGAAGATGTTACATTTTCATTATAAGTAAATAACCATAATGAAATCCCTTATCGCAGTTCACACGCACATTTAAACATTTCAGGGAATATCCAACATTTGTTGTTTTCATTCCGTGTGATTAATCTCTATGCTTTCGTATCTTTATTTTTTCAATGTTTCATTGTTTATCTCTCATTTCTAAATCTAATAAACTTGACCACTGTATATAGATATCTAATAAAGTAGGTCGCATATTGCATTATTATTTCTAATAATGCAATATGCATTATTAGGAATAGTATCAGAAATAGATGTAATAGCAAGACCATTTATCGATAATATTTTTTCCTTTTCAAAATACAAAAATATTGAGTGACGATAGATAAATGTTGCAAAAGATGGTTAATATCGTAATTCGAGAATAAGAATAAATCCTATCAATGCTATTATTTAACAAGAACTATATACATAGAAATAATGTATGCATATTTTTATCAATGAATAATTACTTAATAGATAATTTCGATCTTTTGAAAATCTCTTTAAGGTAATTGAGATAAAATTAAAGTATACGATATCTAAAACTCAATTATCTATTTCTAATTTCCTTAGCCTCGGTTGCATAATAAAGATTAAATATATCTGCTTTAGATCTATAAAGTTTCTTGAACTCTAATTACTATTTCTTCATTTTTTTAATAAGAACATTTTATTTAATAATTATTACTGATATAAAATACTCTATATATATTCTAAACTAAAAAGAAATCCATATATTCGTAACACTTAGTTTATCAATTGTTATAATATTGAACATTATCAATAGCGTATATAAAATAATTATTTATATATTTTGGAATAATATTTTTTTTCTGTACATAGAAAGAATTATATTGAATAACAAAGTCAAATTGTTATTCCCAATAATCATGGATAAACAACACTTGTTTTTTTTTTCATTGACCATGAAATCTCTTTGGAATGATGTAATTCAACTCATCGTAGCTTTGTATAATTATTTGTTAATGTTAGTCACTCGTATATGTATATCTTTTTCTTTCTTTCATATGCAATAATATTTGATAAAAAATTCGATTAAAATAAACAAATGCTATTAACTGTAAAAATATTATTTTTAGATATCATTTATATGCAATTACTTAAATTTCATAAGTGTAGATATAGACAATACATATACAAATATATCATATTTTCGATTTTAAATTAGATTAAAAAGATCATAGATAAAATTGAACAAAGATCAAGTGCTGCAAAGAGATAAGATAATAATACATACGTCAACAATAAAATTGATCGGAGTAAAAGAATGTACGTGTGGCAATAATCTCTTATTCTTTTTTTCCCATTATTTGTTAAATATATTATACATATTTTTTTCTTTTTTATCAATTAATGGAAACAATTAATACGAGAGAGTGAATGAATATTGTAATTTTATTAATACGTTAAAACTTTAACGCGCAACTTTTTTTTTGTTATAATCTTTGTTTTATTTCATTTGCTAATTCATATATGCAAACACACACTTTTTTTTTTTCTTTATTTGAAGATCACATTGTTTGCTTTTTAAAATACTTGCACAAAAACTCGGTCGGTGTAAAGTCTAAAGAACAAGATATAAAAATACAACGTTCTTTGTCATGAGATTTTAAGATATTTATTTGAATTATCTTATTAATATTTGATTATATATGTTATCGTTAAAGTGTATAGTTTAGTTAATTCATGAAATAATTGAGCGTTTTAAAGAAAGAGGTCAATATAATTGTTTTATTAATTAACAGATTTTATGATTTATCCGATAACATATATAAATATAATTTTTTTTGTTTCGTTCTTCTTTAGAACATATAACATTAATTAATATATTTATTATTATTTTAAGTAATAGTTTGAAGTATAAATGATTTCTTTTCATTGTATAATTAATGAAAGTTTTTATTTTTGCAGGTTTAATAACAAGTAATGTGTTGCACGTAGCACAAGACGTCAGAGAGCGTACACTCGGTCCATTTAGTCCATCAATCAATATACACGAAATATTATTGAAAAGTTTGCAAAAGGTATATTCATAATAAATATATATAAATAAATATAATAAAATATAAACACAATAATATAAATATATATAATTAAAGTATTATATTTTATTAACCAGGTAACACTGGCGCTCAACACGTATACTCGTCATTGCTTGATATTAATTTACGCATTTCGTGAAGTGTATATTTAAAAATTAAATGCCAACGATATCAACCGATTAAAAATAATTTATAATCATTTCAGTTTCTACCAGAAGATGCACACATTCTTGTTAACGGGAAATTACACATTTCTTTGACCAGGGTATACGATGGAAAAAATGTTATTATTTCGCATTTCAGTTCGAGAGAAGATTTACTTCAGGTAGACATTTTAGGGTAATAGCATAACATTTTCAAGCCGTTCAAAAGTGTGTTTATTATAATTTAATAAAGATACATGTATTAATTCATTTACAAAAAAAAAAATTTTGTTTATCGTATTAGGCTCTATTGGCTTCCTCGTTTATTCCATTTTTCTCTGGTATATTACCACCACGGTTTCATGGAATTAGATACATAGATGGTGGTTTCAGTGACAATCTTCCAACCCTAGATGAAAATACAATCACAGTTAGTCCATTTTGCGGCGAAAGCGATATTTGTCCTAGGGATACTTCGTCACAATTGTTTCACGTAAATGAATTTCTTCGATTTTTAAAGAAATAATAAATAAAAAATAAGAAAATTATTTAAATAAACATTTTGTTTATATATGTTTTTTTTTGTTTTTTCCTCAGGTAATGGTGGCAAATACAAGTATAGAACTATCTAAACAAAACATCTATAGATTTGCTAGAATACTTTTTCCGCCAAATCCAAAAGTTAATATACATTTAATTGATTATACAATATATTGATTGTAATTAAATATATCAATGTATGTTTATATTTTTCACAGATATTATCCAATATGTGTAAGCAAGGATTTGACGATGCTTTAAGATTTTTACACAGAAACAATTTAATTAACTGTACCAGGTGCCTTGCTGTACAATCAACGTTTGTTATATCGGAGACTTTAGATGAAAGTATCGAATATGATCCTGAATGTTTAGAATGTAAACTACATAGACAGGTTTGATATATATATATATTAATTGTATATTTTATATTATTTCCTTTCGTCATCGTTAATCCAAAATTATAGCTTAAAATAAATGATTATTATTATTATTTTAGGAAGCATTGGTAGCTAATTTACCAGAAACCGTTTTGACTATATTTCAAGATGCCATAGATTCAGCGAATAAAGGTCTCATTAATTGGTTGTTTAAACATAAAAGTGTAAAATTGCTCTCGTTGCTTAGCTTGCCTTATACATTGCCAGCAGATGTAGTCTATGCAACATTTACAAAGTGAGTGTATGTTACTTGAAAAATCAATTTTTTATTTTTTATTTTTTTGTATACAGTTTTATTCGTTTTCTCTAATATTCTTCTTCTTTTTTTTTATCTTTCTTTTTTCCTTTTTTTTAAATTATTTCGTTCGCTATTTCTTTTTTTTCTTTAATGGTATCACTTTTTTGATCCATCTCAATCATTGGAACGTAAAAGTTCTATTTGCACGATTTTACTACTAACATTATGCATGTGATTTGATAGCTTGATTGGTAACAGAATAGAAACTTACAATGTGGAATATAAAGTTATTGGAAATGTACTTCGTACACCTCCATGTGCATTGAATTGTGCTAAACATTTTAAATCTTCACGGTAAGGATTAAAGTACTAATATGCGTTATTTATACATATATATATATATGTTTTTTTTTATTATTTTACATTAATTTTATTATTATAACGAAGCTTAAACTAATATATACTCACATTAAATAGTTTCTTATTCTCATTATATTTTTTATCGTAGTAATATTGTATCATTAGTTTTAATTCAATCCTTAACAATTTTATTATAATATATTATATGAATGGGCATATATATACTTGGTATAAATGAAGTAATACGATATTTTTTTTTTCTTTTTTAATAATAATAGGTTTATATTAAACGTTCCAAAATTACGAAGTAATCTTATCGAAGCGAGTAGATATTTCTTGGAACAATTGAGTTATGTATTCCCACAAATAGAATTCTATTATCAACCAACGCCTCAGGAAATCAAATATCAATTAGCTATTAAAGAATATGGATCTAGTAAGTAGTATTAATTATTTTATTTTCAATTATGTATTTATCACAATAGAATGCGAATAAAGCGTTCATTCATTGCACGATATATTATACAAATATTTTTTATTAAAGCACCAGATATCAGTGATGCGTTGTGTAAGACTTCTAAGAATTTAAATTTGACGTTGCAATATAACAAATTGTGAGTATGAGTTAAAAGCTAAATTTAAAAAATTATATACATTATTAATTTTTATATTTATAGTTTTTTAAATTTGATTAATAATTATCTTTTCTATTTCTAGACAATCGTTGAAAGAGCTTAATAATAAAAGTAATCGTGTTATTAGCATGTCGGATATTGGAGTGATAGATGATACTTTTGAAAATATATTACAGGTATGAAATATCTTTTGATATTTAACCGTTTGAATCCCATGAGGTTTTTACCAAAATTTTGTCGACAAATGGCAAACAATGTTGCATATTGAATTTCAATAACGGGTGGTTATTTTTCTATAAGAAATCTAAATAAAGTAATATCTCGTTGCTTTTGGTTTTAAATCAATTAATTACAATTAATATAATAAATATTAATCTAAGAAAAACAATTAACATTGCAGGTGACTACGGATCAAGAAGCTGTAATAGCTTATTATTACATGGACGAAAATAATAAAGTACAGGTAACGGAAATATTTGACGTAACCGATACAGACTCTCATGGAATATTATCCATCGACGAAGTTGAGAACAATACAAAGTTACAATTTGACGGATGGGATGAGCCAACTTGGTTATCGCAACATACGTTAAATGATGGTAATAGAAATATTTTAACGTTAAAGAAGAAGAAGAAAAAATAAGAAAAAAAGAATCAATTACAATAATTAATAATTGCATATACACATTTTTAATACAGTTACGACGGAATCTCTTTATACCGAAGCGAATCAACAAAGTTTAGAAAATTTGTCCGACATATCATTAGATGATGATTTATTGGACAATTCTAATATATTTTCTGACCCTGAAAGCGAATGGGAAGTGGAGAAAAATAAACAAGAAGAAGAACAACAACAACAACAACAACCATGCAACCCTCCCGATAGTAGGCCAGAAGTAGATCAACCGTCATTAAGTATAGAAGATTAAAAATATTTATATATATATATATATTTTTAATACAAATATTAAACATCAATTAAACAATAATTTTACGTATTTGTCTCAAAAGACAGATATATTGGATACTTCTGTATACTTTTTCTATTATTAACGAAACCTTGTGTAGATTTATTTAATTATTATTTTTCTTTCTTTATTCTAGTTTCTTTTTATTTAATTATTATTTTTTTCTTTTTTCATTACATTAAAGCAATACGTGAATCGATAGTATTTTTTCTTTTTTTTATTATTATTATTATAATGATGATTAATGTAATTTATTAATTATAAGACATATTGTTGTTATTATCATCGTTGCTAACTAACCAAACAAGTGTTCATAGATTTCACGAGTAGACTGAAATTATTTATTGGTGTTTAATATTTTATTATATTAACGGGTAAAATATGATTAATCTCTAGTACATTTAACCATTGTTTTTGTTTTTGTTTTTTTTTTCTAACAATAAGATAATAATTATATTACAAGGTGCTTGCCATATAATATTATTTCTCTTATACGTTGTAGGTTTTTTTCTTTTTTTTATACTTATAAGTATAAAAAAAATATACTTTCCTATAAACTAAGACTCCTACTTATAATGTTGTTACAAAGAAATATCTGTGATCACATACAGCTGGGTCTGCGTGCTATTTAACGGAATTTTTTTTATAGTAATTATAATTAAATATTAAATCGATTAATTATGTTTATTATATTATAATATCAAAAATTAATATAAATCGATGTATATTTGTAATTATATTTTGCCTAAATATTTCTAGAAAATATATATACGCGTAATAATTTTTTTAAAATAATTTTAGAATAATAATAATAATTATATATATGATATAAATAATATAATTATTATTATTATAATTATTATTATTATAATTATTATTATTATTATTATTATTAATATTATAATTATTATTAATATAATTATTATAATTATTATAATTTTAGCAGGTATTACCCCTTTCGTTACAACAAGGCATTTATCGTTACATTTAAATTCATTTATAGATTAATATCGTCGCAGGGTATATGACTCCTATATGGGTCAGTAGGTCGTTGGTAACAAAAGGGTCAAAAAAAAAATAATCAAACGTTACAAATAGGATATATCCTTATCTTCGAAAATTATATAATAAAAAGATTATATTTTGCAGAGGAAAATAATTGTGGTAATAATTCTAAGATTTTCTCGGAAAACATTTGTTTATTATTTTTACATCGTATAATTATAAATATTTATCAATTTT
>JACGTP010000061.1:581324-606324 GCA_023678845.1 Mischocyttarus mexicanus | reverse complement strand
GGTACTATTTGGGAAGAAGGCGTTGTCTGAGACGCCATAAGCACAGGTTTTGTGGCTGCTGACAAAATATTTGTATAAAGCAAAAAATAGAAAAAATAGAACAAATAAATAAATAACACACAAAAAGTAGAACACGATGGGAAAGAAAATATTTTCATCTATATTCTTTTTTTTTATAGCTAGACTCTTACCCATTATAGGAGTTAACACTTGCTTATTGCCAGATAATATCAATTGGCTTGCCGTTACCGTTTTAGCTACTGTTACTAATTGATTTGGTAAAACAGTCGATTTAATTTGGCTCGGTTGTACTTGACGAGCCATATGATTAAGTCGAGGCCTTTGAGATCCGATAAGCTGAATTGCTTGTCCACCCTACAAATTAATATTACATAAATTCCAATAGATTAATTATATTTATATTATTTTAATCGTTTGAGTACCAAATACTGATTCAGACTTCTTATAGGAAAATAAGATTTTATTGAAATGCAATATGTACAATTGATGCATGCTTGTAACCCTGTTTGTGCAATTTTTCTATAAATACCATTGGTAACTTTAAACAGTTATTAGAAAATATTATACGATTACCTGTGACAAAGTCACTGTATTGGTGCTACGTATATTTTGTTGAGATAAACCTTTTACCCCTGACGGTATAATTTGGGCTGAAACAATTATAATTATATTATATATAAATGATATTAAATATTTAAAAAGTTTTTTTTTTAATTAATATATATTGTTTTTTGGTTAATAATTTATTTTTTTTATTTTATTTTATTTTATTATTTTGTTTTTTTTCTAATACTAATGAGCCGTATGAAATATGATTTATAAATAACTTATACCGATTGGCAATGATAAATGAGTATTAGCAGAATTCGCGATTACTACAGTCGGTGTACTTCCAGCGATGGCAGTCGTTACAACAGTAGCAGCAATCATCTGAAATTATTTGATTATTCATGTTGAAAGATAAACATTCTTTGTAATAAATATAATATATATATATACACACATACATACACATATATATATAATATATGTATACGTGTATAAAAAATGTTAACTAACGCTGGAAACTGTAGTACATGTATTAGTCGCAGATGATATAGGCAAAGATACAATGACACCTGTAGGTGTTACTGAACCTGTCGTTGCTGACACATTTAATGACATTGTGATGGGTTGTGATAAGCCGGGGAATGATACCTATTATATATAGAAAAAAAAAAAGAAAAAGAAAGTAATTCATAGTAATATTATATATATATATATATCATTGTTTACCCAATATAAGATTAAAATAAAAGAATATATAAGATATTAATTAATACCTGAACATTTTGAAGTCCGTTAATAGAATTAGGTAAACTGGTGAGATTAACACCTTGTAAATTAACATTGGCAGGCGGCGGACTAGTCATTGGACTTGCTGGTTGAGTACTTTGGCTGGAAGAAGCAGTTATGCGTTCAAGTAACGGTGAGGCAGAATTGAAACCAGGTATTGGATTATCTGCAGATGGTGTTCCTATATATAATACAAAAACAGTTACATATATATATATATATATTATTTATGTATGTATGTATGTATGTATGAGTATGTATATATATATATATATATTAAATTAATTAGAATTACTTTTCATACCAGCAAGCAAAGCTGAGAGTCCTGGCATCGATAAACCGAGAGTCGAAGTGGGATCTTGTACCCTAGCTAATCTCACAGCTGTTGCTTTTACTGGTTGCTGCTTACAAGCTAGCTGTCCTGTTAATGCAGAACTTAAACTAACTCTTACCTAAAAATAATATAATATAAAAATAATTTGCATTTTAATAATATTTTTTGTAAATGCAAAAAAAAAAAACATATTAGGTGTACAAATAAGTCCTCGCCGTTCTTATTAAAAAATTAGGCATTTAATGACTTTAACCGATATAAAATTGCTTGCTGAGTTACTCCTAATGTAAGTACAAGTTTTTCTTGCGTTTGACACGAATCTTCAACCAATAATGCTTTCAATTCCGCATATTCGTACACTTTCGGTCTTCCGTTACGTACTTTGTCTTCAACGTCAAAGTCACCGTTCTTGAACTTCAAAATCCATCCATAACAATATCTTTCACTTAAGAAAACCTCGATATATGCTTTTACAAGCAATCGATGCGCATTAGCTGTAAATTTCTTCAAATTAAAAAATTTAATCAAAAGTTCCCGCAAATGACGCTTATTTGTCTCCAAACTCGACATTTTCGAACGAAACAAAATATCTAATACTGATACAAAATCATTAATATATCAAGATTATGTTGTCGAGAGATATCCAACCCTACAATATGACATTTTACATCAGACAATTTTTACCATAAGTTAAATATAAAGCCATATTTTGTTAGACGGCGGAAACTTATTTGTACACCCAATATTAAACTCGTATTAATATCATTGAGTTCTGTTTCTGTTTTTGTTTTATTTTTTTTCTTTCTTTTTTTTTTTCTTTTCCTCCTTTGTATATAATTTATTTTAGATACCTGACCCGTAGTACTGGGAACATTAATAACATTGCCGTGACTAATAACCCTCGATGGGATGGAAGCATTTAAAGAGATCCTCCGTGGTTGACCTTTCTGTTGTCCTATATTAGCTGGACTGCTATTTAGTAAACTAAGAATAGCTGCATTACTTGATTTATTTGTAGTCTGCTGTGCATTATTATTCATAGCAGCTGCTGCGGCATTGGCTATACAATATGGAATTATATGTATCAAAAATAATTGTACAGGTCATCGAAAAGAATTATATATTCGTTGCCGAAGAAATAAAAAAAAAAAAGGAAAAAGAAAAAGCCATACATACCCGCAGCTTGTTGTTGAAATTGATGGGCAGAATTCATAAGAGAAGTAACGAGGGCATTTATAGCTGGATTAGTATGCTTTTTAAAAGACACCTCACTCTGATTCTGATTAATCGTTTCATTTATACAACCTTGCGTTCCTGCTTGTAATTGAGCTTGCTGTAAAAAGAAAAAAAAAGATAATATATAATATATTTAGTTTATAAATAATACAATCGTTAATGATTCGTTCAATAATTTATTATTATTATATTTCAGCGATCTTACTAAAACTGAAACGTTAGCAGACGATGTGTTATTGACAGCAGTAGCAGCTTTTTGTTGAAAAACTAATATTCCAGAGCTATTGCACGAGTTATTGTCAGTCACCGACATTGTAGATGTGTCAATTTGTACAGAACCAGATGGCGTACATCCTCCATTAGATAAAGGTTGTTGTCCAGGATTCAAAGTAGCAGTATCATTTTGTGCAATAACTTGAGGCACATTTGTGATATCCACGTTTCCCAAATTATTTTGCACGGATGTGGTTGCTTCGGCTCTCATCGATGCTACTTGACCAGCCAAAGTATTCAATTGTCCTTGTGCTCTTGATAAGATCTAAAATAAAACAATTTTTCATTTTCATTATAAATATCCTTTCTTGGATTAATGTTACACCATATATTATATACAAAAAAAAAATATTTAGGATACCTGTTGAGCTACGTGTTGGGATTGAGATTGTTGCGAGTGTTGGGCAAACACAACCTTCTGTATCAACAAAAAATAATATATCCGTAATAAATGATGTTAAGATCAATCCACAAATTAAAAGATTTTAATTAATTAATATTAATTTAATTGAAAATATAATAGGAACCTGTTGATGCGCTCGTTGCATTCCAGGAGTACATGTAACTCGTGGCGTTTGCCCTGGTACTATATGTTTTATTCTAACATTCTTTCGACCTTCTTCTGTAAATATTTCTGTGAACTGTTGAATATAATGGTTCGCTAAAGCTCTTGTTCCTAATGTAAACCTAAAGATATAAAGGAACAAAAAAGATAATCAAATTAAATTCGTTTTATTCGTATTAACACATTGTTGACTGAGAATCAGAGTTTATTTCATGTCATTGGTTATTATTGCCGATTTGCGCAAAACAAAGACGCACCAATTATGAGTTAACTCGTATCTGGTCAACATCTTGGCATCGTGACACGAGTTTACTTGTGGTCGGTCAACAATGTGTTAAAATTTTCATATATTTAAAATTTAAAATAATAATAATAATAACTTACCGACAAGCAGATCCATTTTTTTTCTCCTTCTCGGTGATTCTTATCCATATAAAGCTCTCCCAGGTACTCAGAATTAGAAGGTCTTTGCAAAATTGAAAGCTTTATGTGATCTACTTCACCTTGGTTCCCGTTAGTTTCTAATATATATTCTTCTATAACTAGTGGCATAGAGTCTCTTGATTCTCTCGGTCGTTCATATGCTTTCGCAAATCTGGTTAATTAAATATTAAAGCGCCATATATTATTTTAATTTATTGTTTTAATTAATTTATTAAATAAAGATTACCTAATCTAATGATAAATTAATAAAATAAAAAAAGATATTAATTACCTTAAAACATCAATCGGTGTACTTGGGGGAAGAAGAGGAGGATTTACAAGGGAAGGTGTAGGACAGGCAGTACTAATCGGCATTCCTCTTTTAGCGCGTAATTTTTGCATTAAATCTTGTATTGTTAAACCATCAGGTTGTGCTAATTGTTCTAATTTCCTTTTACGATTAACTGTAACCTATAATTAATTATAAATAATATATAAGGATTTTTTTGTATATATCGAGATTTGAATAAGTTAATTTATAATATTTACTTTTAATAATTATATATATATAAGATTATGAAGTTTTAATTAAAATACCTGAGAAAACTTTTTGGCTTGACGCATTAATTGATGGTCTGTAAGAAGGGCTTTAGATTGCTTTAAACGTGTCGTAGCTATACTAGGAACAGGATTTGGATCCAAACATAAAGGTCCTTGAATAGCTGCTACCAATTGCGATTCTAACATCAATCTTTCCTCATGACTCCAATCTCCACCGCTAGTTAAAGTTGATACGTCCGAAAGTACGCTCTAAATTTATTTCAATAAAATATACGAATAAATATTTTCCAATTTATTTTCTCTCTCTCTCTTTTATTTTATTTTATTTTATTTTGATAATTATTTTTATTTACCTGCGTCGTAGGTTTAAGAAGTACATGATGAACCTCCGGTTTATTATGAGTAAATGATTTACGATAATCTCTAACTTCGGCTATTATGCAACCATCGTAGAATAAATGTGAATGGCTAGTTTCCAGCTGCTCTGCTAGCATCGCAGGTAACTGACCATTGTCTATGCACGAAAGCAGTTCACCCTGTTCATATCCCATCAGTTGAGTTTCAGAAAGTAAAGAATTTTTCTCGTACTGATTTCCCTTGTCAGAGCTGAAAAATATATAAATTTTTACTTTTTATTTTTAAGTTTAACACTTTGACTGCCACGCCGAATTAATTGTTTCGTTCAAGACGCCATGATAGTATTTTATGATGCAAGATTTCACAGAAATTAATCTTTTATTTTCGGTGTTCCAATAAATATTTTTATTGTTCAATAGTGCACTTTTTATTTCAAAGTATATTCTAATTAGCGGTAATATATTAAATGGGCCAACTGTAAATTTTCATTCAACTTTTACAATTTAAGTAGTTCAAATGCTCTGGTCATCAATTACCACAATGGCGTCATAGGAGAAACCGTAGCTGGTCATATATGACTAACATGGCAGTCAAAATGTTAATCCTAAATTATCATACTTATATATATATATATATATATATATATATATATATATATAAAATATATTTATATTATTTTTTTATATAAACAATAACGTACCTATTTCTAACACCTAATGAGTATCCTTTATTACCAGCATATAGATTAACAATTAACGTGTGCAAACTTTCTCTTTGCACTAGCCGTCCCAAAAGATCGCATTCATTTTCTAAATTGTTCTATACAATTATCGCATAAAGTAAAAATTAATCTAGTAAATCATATTTCCAAGACGATGTAAAATTGATTATATCATCATCAGTGATATATCTTTGTTATTGTTAAAAATTAACATACCAGAACTGAGTCGGGCGTTGCATGAGGAAATTTAGATAATTCCTCTATATAAAGCCTTGTTAATTTAGCTTGGATACTATGCTTAGAATGGGCATATTCTTTTTTCTGCGACGTAAATAATTTATCTGTCGTTAAATTTATAGAACCTTGCCCCTGTACATTTTTCCAATACTTTGATACATGATTTATCATTTCCTATATTCACAATATCATATTATCATTATATCAAACTTAATAAAATTTATTAAGAATTGAAGATAGAGATATAAAAATAAAGAGAAAATGTGTGAGTATGTGTGTGCATGTATACGAAAGAAGGAAAATTAAAATATTGTCGAAAGAATTTATAAAAATTCTTTAACCTGAGCCTGCCGACACGCATCTTCTAAACTACTAGGTACACCAATCATTGTAGTTTATCAATGTTAAATCCACTTAATGTCATATCTGGTACAACAATACCCCATCACATTCTGAAAAGATAAATTAAAAATTATATATACAGTGTTTAAGATTATTCCAATCAAACTGTATCAGAAAGAGTATTCTATGCAAAAATGTTATCCATTTACTCAGAAATGGGATTATTTTTTAATTTACAATCAAATATGTTAACATTTTCTTAAGCTTTTATCTACGATGTTTATTATTTTAACACAGACTTAGCGAATATCAGTTTCCTGATATTTAAATTTACTTATGGAATTGCTACCAATTGAGGTGACCAAAATATTTTTAAATCAAGATTACACAGACGTGTATGGTTTACACGATGTTAATACTCAGTTTGTCATAAGTGAATAACAACGTAGATATTTCTTGATAGAAGAATATCAAGAAATATTGATATTCTTGTCCGTCGTTCTGTTTGTTCGAGTATGTATTTACGAATACGAAAAACATGTTTATTTTGTTCCTACAACGAATATCAAACTTTTATTCATTTAGGTAGTCGATACTTCGAACAAAACATTATTCATGATTTGCAATTTGTTTCGTAACTTTTTGTTCAAGTTTTAAATGACCTGTGTTTTATGTAATAATTTCTTTATCTTATTTTCTTCCTACATAGAATATGCTGACATTGTTTAATCGGGGAAAGACCTTAGACCATCCTGTATAAAAAAGACAAGAAAAAAATATAATATTTATCCAATGTACATATGTAAGAGATTATATATTAAATTTTTAATTACATTAGCATTAAAAAAAAAAAAATAAATGTGCACCCTCTTTATGCGGTTCAGTTAATTTTAAACTTCATCTTGATTTTTTTTTTCAATTGCAAATATAAAAAATTTTTTTTTTTTTTTACAAACTCATCGTTACTCCATTTTTATTTTGACTTTGTTTTTTTTTCTTTTTTTTTTTCTAATTTAAATAACCATATAAAACAAAAACAAGCAGTCCTGTTAATATAAAATAACATATGTGAAAGATTATTTTTTTTTCTTTTCCCTTTTAAGTATTTATTATTATTATTATTATTATTATTATTATTATTATTATTATTATTAATATTATTATTATTATTTGAATAAATATAATTTAGTTTTTTCTTCATGCAATAAATCACCATGAGAGAGAAAAATGCGTATATAAGAGTAGAATTTTGAATTAACCATAATTGTTATTATCTGTCTATCATGTGTATATATATATATATACCTCACGTTATATTTAAAAGTAAAAAATTGTTTAATTATTAAATGGCATTATATTTTGAAAATATTAAATGTTTATTTATTTTTATAATTATTTTATTACTATTTATTTATTTCAATGTTTGATACTACCGCAATGATACACTTTATCTTAATGATTATGAAATAATTACTGACAAATTATATATTATTATTAACAAAAAATAATAATAATAATAATAATAATAATAAAAGTCGTGGTAATTTTAATTAGAGTAAAAAAATGTATGGAAAAAAAAAATAAGAAGATTATAATTAAATATGTATATCAAAATTGAAATCATATAAAAAACTCGTTTATGAACTATCATCTTCTCTGGTTGATAGTACGAACCTAACTAAATATCAAAACAAGCAGTCACATTAAATAGGAGGTTAGGTGAATTGAAAATAATATATTAGAAGATAAAATCTATTAATTATATATATGTATGATGTATTTAAGAATGATTTACCTTTAAAGTTCTTTAAAAATTGTTTAATAGTAAACATTGGACACAATATGTAACGCGAGTCAATTTTCTTATCATAACCTCACATTAACTAATAAATAACACACACTTTATTAGGTGAATCGTAATATTTATTAATCAGTTCGGACACCTAAGTGAAATTGTTTGGATAAAATAAATAATATTTACAAATTACAAATGTCATATTCGGATATAGTGTGTAACCTATTATACAAACACCACAGAGGCACAGACTGGGAAATTGACCACATTTCTCTAGACTACGCATCCAATTCACATGCGCATTGGATACGTACTATATATATCTGTACACACACACACACATACATATATTTATATTCCATATTTAATTTTGAGAATTTTGAAACTTACATCGTGATTGGTAGAACTTTCCTCCAATTTTAATTTTCCTCCAATGGCATAGTTTATTTTTCAACGAAATTACCGTTAGTGACATCTATAAAAAAAAGAATTAGAATTTAATTTTCAAATTAAAAAATTTGTATCCTTTTTTAAATCTCTATCTAATTATAAAAGTTAAAAAAGAGTAAAAGGATAAAAATAGAACGAATTTTTAATTAAATTCTTTAGACAATTTAAAATTAGTACAATCGATTCACTGCAGATTGCATCAACGTAGATCCTCTTTTCTCACCTATTTGTTAATGCGAGTATTCCTTATCAGTTTTAAATAATCCGTGACACGTAAGAAGACCCAGTTTACAATTAATCTGAAGTTTATACATATTCAATTCTTTGAAAATAAATCTTAAATAAACTACTTTTATTATTTTCTATCGAATAAAGAGATATCTATTCGACGATCTGTCAAAACGTGTTTTTGTTTTTATACAACCCGGTTGTGCGCAATAAATATTAAATATATTTGATATGTGTGATAAATATTTGAAATATATATTATTATAAACATATATAAGAGGGATGATCTTGATTTCGTTTAATAAAAATAAA
Source organism: Mischocyttarus mexicanus (assembly GCA_023678845.1). Classification (NCBI taxonomy): domain Eukaryota; kingdom Metazoa; phylum Arthropoda; class Insecta; order Hymenoptera; family Vespidae; genus Mischocyttarus; species Mischocyttarus mexicanus. The sequence goes on along the minus strand of JACGTP010000061.1, from coordinate 597,134 downwards.
TAAAACAAAAGTTAAAGAGGATATAGATAAATAAGATATTAAAGAAAATATATAAAATACCTAACCCGAAAATGGTGCTAAATGATTGTCCAGATCCAGAAAGTATAGGTTGTGGTTTTAGTGCTTTTAAAGAAGTTGACGTTGGTCCTGATACTGCGACAATATGAAATTAAACCGATCTCTATTTCTTTCTGTTAGGCTTGAAGATAAATCTGATCTTTGAATATCTTTAATTAATTCGTTAACCTCGTCAACTTCTTGATCCATATCTTGAAAATATTTTAGATTCTTTACTGTCAATTATAAGAGATGATAATTCTACTGAAACAATGAAACACAATGCTTTTAAATATTTATTTATTATTATGTCTGTTAAGACTTACAAAAAAATTGTTACCTATCTTCCTCACGAGGTATTTATTTTCTATCGATATGGTTATGGCACATTGAATCTTTTTCTTTATATATATATATATAATACAATTGTTATTTATATAGGTTGCAGATCTTTTACCTGTTCTACGTTTATTAGAAAAGCAAGATCCAAACGATGTCGATACGTGGGAAACAAGATACGTTTTATTAATATGGTTATCCATTATTTCTAAAATACCATTTCCGTTGTCTCGTTTAGAAACATCTGATACTATTGATCCGGAACAAACAATCATGATTAGGTAATTGTACTTTTTAATATTATATAGTTCTATTTATTTTAATTAGGTATTGTATGTGTAGTATTTAATGTGTTGATCATTGCGTAACTCAAATCTGAGTTACAATTATGTTTCCATTAAAGCTACGTAACCTGAAATTTTATTTGTAATAAAAGTATTTAATGTTTTTCTGAAATGTTGAAATGTGCAAATGGTGATGTAGGATTTTACAATGATTGTTTATTTATACTTTAACTGGAACATTTATTATAAAGAATCTGATCGGCTGGTGTATAAATATTGTATTTTAACTAAAGGAGAAATATATTTGATCTACGCATGCCAATCAATGTATCAATGAGTTTATAAATATACTATTATATATATTTTTTTTTTAGGATCATGAAAGTATGCAAATTATATTGTTTATCGAAGGATGCATGTGCAGTAGCAGCAGTATTTTTAATAGCAAATTTCTTGACTCGATCTGATGTCAAAAAATTGTATCTCAAAGAAATGATAACATGGTGTTTGAAGGTATTTAAAATAACTTTGACAATTTAATGTTTACTAAATAAGTAATTTAGAATTATTTATATTTATTTTAGTCGGTTGAAAATGATTCATTAAGACACGGGCCATTGGCTGTAATAGCATCAATATTGAAACACAGTGCGCGAGAAGATGTACGACCATACAGTACGATGCTTTTTGAGAAAATATTAAAATTACAATTGAGTAATAATCCAGCGGATCTTATTAGAAAATTTGGTATGAAAGTTGTCCAACGCATCGGTAAGAATATTTACAAATTCTCCACTTTGTTATAAAATTCTTTTTTTTTGTTTTTTGAATTAATTCTATAACATTTAATTACATCTAGGTTTTGTGTTATTAAGAACCAAATTGGCTTCTTGGAGATATCAAAGAATGAACAGATCAATCAGTTTGTTGCCAAATTTAAGTAAAAACAATGGTACGGAAAGTATTGAAAATAAGGAAAACATTTTAAACGATAATGAAGATCAAGAAATACCGCCAGCCATTGAGGATATTATAGAACATTTAATTCAAGGTCTTAGAGATAAAGCTATCACTATCAGGTATATAAAGGAATGTATCGTAAATTGTTTATTTTATTTATGTATTTAATCTAATTCTTTTACTTTTTATCGATAGGTGGTCTGCTGCTAAAGGTATTGGTAGAATAACAGCACGGTTACCAGTAGATTTAGCAGATGACGTAGTTGGATTTGTATTAAATTTATTTTCTGGACGTGAATCGGATTCAGCCTGGCACGGTGGTTGTTTGGCGTTGGCAGAATTAGGTAAAATAAATAAATTTATATAGCGTATTTTTCTTTTATGTTATAATTAATACACGTGTCATTTACATTTTAGGAAGACGTGGTTTATTGTTACCTCATCGTTTAAGTGATGTGATTCCAGTAGTAATTCAAGCACTCGTTTTCGACGAACCAAGAGCTTATGGTTCGATTGGTTATTTAATCAGAGACTCGGCGTGTTACATTTGTTGGTCTTTTCCAAGAGCATATGATCCAGATGTATTTCAACCTTACGTAAAAGAAATAGCAGCTAGTTTATTGGTGGTAACGTGTTTCGACAGAGAGGTAAATTGTTATATTTAAGTATTATCAATTTGAAAAAAATAAGACAAATATTTTTGAATTATTTTATATTTAATAGATAAACTGTAGACGTGCAGCTTCTGCAGCATTTCAAGAAAATGTTGGGAGACAAGGAAACTTTCCCCATGGTATAGATATATTAACGGTAGCTGATTATTATGAAGTAGGCGTACGAAATCATGCATTTCTTAAAATAAGGTATTTCTTTTTTCTTATCGTAAACAAGAATTTCAATGTTATAAATTTTAATTATGTTCTTTAATATAATTTAATACTTACCAGTGTACACATTGCTCAATACGAAGAATATACCAAACCTTTGATAGAACATTTAGTTTCAAGGAAAGTCACACATTGGGATACTGCAATTAGAGAATTATCAGCTAAAGTAATTAATTAATAATAGAAATAATTTTAATCTAATATCACGTTAGATTTATTTTGATATATATATTATCTTTTAAAATGCAAAATATGTTTATTTTATTTCAGGCTCTGTTTAATTTAACACCAGCAGATCCAAAGTATATGATAGAAATAGTAATACCAAATTTATTGGATATGTTGAATTCAATTGATTTAAACGTCAGGCACGGAGCTGTATTAGCTATCGCTGAAATATTAGAAGCTTTATATAATCATTACGAGAAAAGAATTGAAACAATAATCGGTTAATTTTTTAACATACAAAAATGATAATCCATTGATACAATAAATTGGATTATTAAGAAAATAAATGAAAATATTTATATTTTAGAATCCTCGGCTGTGGATGAAATTAAAAATGTTGTACGTACGTTTCAAAAGCGAGGTCAATTTAAAGGTCTCGGCGGTGAACTGATGAAGCAAGCTTGCGCAGTATTTATAAAGAAATGTTCTATCGTTCGTTTCCCTATTCACCACACCGATATTATTGGTAATTTTTTCATTTAATAAAATATTTATATGGTATATTAATTATATAAATAATAAAATATTTAACAATTAAATTTGATTGTTCCTAGACGATTGGCAGAATTTATTAGAAGAATGTTTGAGTCATGATGTATCTGCAGTCAAATTAAAAGCTGCCGAAGCGCATACAGATTTTTTTACTGAATATTATGCCAACCTGGATCAAGCTATTTATAATACCGTAGTTAATCGTTATTTAGATAATTTAAAATCTAATAGTCAAGTAGTAAGAATAGGATTTGCACAAGCAGTAGGTGAGATAATAAAATTTATTTTATAATAATAAATAACTTAGCGAACAGATACATACAGTTTCTATTTTAATAGGACATTTTCCTCTTTTTATTAAAAAGACTAGAGTTGAAGATATTATAAAAGCATTGATTAAATGTACGCACATATCTGACAATACGTTGAAATGGGCAGAAAGTAGGAAAGAAGCATTACATTCTTTGACTATGATAATACAAACATTAAATATTAACGAGGCTGGTTAGTATTTTTAATAAACAATTAATTAATAATCAATTATAGATCATGTTCTTATTTCATGCATTAAGTATATATATATATTATTTATGTATTTATACTTTTTTAAAATGTTATTTAATTTTTACAGATGTATGGCAATTATTTGCTCCTAAAATTTACAATTGTTATCTTTTTGCTTTAAAAGAATATACAATAGACAGTCGTGGTGATATAGGTGCTTGGGTACGAGAAGCAGCTATGACTGGTTTACATGTAAGCATAATACAATTTGTTTCTACACATAATTTAATAATATTTATTATTAACATTTATTCGTATCGGTTAAAATAATAAATATATTTTCTTTCAAAGGTGCTTACTAATTTGGTTTTACAAGCTAATTTATTATCTTTGCTAAACGAATCGTTAATGACAGATATTATAAGTGGCATTGCTCAACAAGCTGTAGAAAGAATAGATGGAATTCGTGCTCAGGCTGGTATTGTCTTCAGCGCCCTGATTCACAGGTAAATTTCGTATATTGCATATTTACAATTTATTGTATATTTAATAATTGGATAATAATTTATTAATGTAAATCATTTACACATGGCATCAGCGAACCGTCGCTTCCAAATATACCATATCATTCGGAACTTAAACATATATTTCCTTTGAGCGAATGTAAGGACAGTATCGAATGGAGAATGGAATCTGTGACATTTCCACGATTCATTAAAATGTTAGAATTTCCATCGTACACTATGAGTCTTTTAAGAGGAATTATATTCAGCGTTGGTGGTTTAAGCGAATCTTTAGTAAGTACTTTGTAATATACATAAATCAAAATTCATATAAATATTATAAAAATTATTGATTAATATTTTTTACATCATATAGGTTAAATATTCTAGCGTAGCTTTGTTCACTTATTTGAAAGAAATAAATGAAAATAGTCTCAAGGATTTATGCGACAAGATGTTAATCATATTCGAAGAGAGTCATAAGAACGAAAGAATGATTACTTCGATATTAGCATTTTTGGATAGATTATTAAGTTCAGGGTGTATACAAATAATTTTAGACGACCCTAACAGCGATATACCGGAACGAATATTATTATTATTGAAACAAGAAATAAAATGTACTACTAGCACAAAATTGCTAATCAGTAGTATTAATGTTTTTTGTCAACTTTTACAGGTTTGTTAAAGAATCCTTGAAACGTTATTTATATATTAAAAATATTATTAATATTAGATCATTAATCATAAAAATGTCCGATTTTTAATTGAAAGTAATCAAAGTAATCGAACGTTTCGCATTTAATTGTCTAATATTATATTATATTAACCCTTTCGTTGCAATGTATGTGCAAATTATATACAATGAAATGGTTAAATAGTAAAAATATATAATAAGTATAATTATTTATAGGTGCACGGATTTATAGGAAAAAGAGCATTTTGTCAATTAAGTATATTTTTATGTCACAAATATAAATGTTTACGTAAAGTAACAGCCATACGTACTTATGAGACATTGACACTTTACGGAGAAGAAATGGATTTATCTGAAGAAGACTTAGCAAGTATATTAACAGAATTAAATGGCACAGATTGGGAACGACCTGTTACAGAATTAAGGCCTATAAGAAATCGTCTGTGCGAATTAATGAAAGTGCCTGCACCCGTTTTACAGGCTAAATTTACTAATTAATAGTAACTATATTGATATAAAAATACTAATACTCAGGTGAACACTTATTTTCTATTATACATTTTATGAATTAACATTACACACACACATACAGACAGATAGACATATTTGAATGTAAGTTAAATAATTAATTTGAGTAATGATCTAATCGTCAATACCAAATTACATTACACAGATCTCAATACAGGCTTAAAAAAAAAAACATTCCTGTTTTGCAAGACACAGAAATAATAGCGTATACATTTTCATTCATCTGTAGCATCAACCGTAAAAAACTTTCTTTTTTTTTTTTTTTTTTTTTTTTTTTACATCAAATAACACAGTTAATAGTTTGTATTTCATTATTTCCTCTAACAATCATTTTTGCTATACAATTCAAAAGTTTTATAATAAAATTTTTCAATATCTATGGTAAGATTATTTAATACGTAATGTTGTAACAATTTAGCACCGCATTTTTCTAAGTTCCATTGATATACCCAAAAATTATTTTCATCCACTTTACCTGATAACAAATCTATCGGTAAAGGACAATCGTAATGTTTCTCTGTAATAATACTTGTTTCATCTTTTATTTGAGTATTATGTATTTGTTTGCATACGAAACATTCAAAATCTTCAACGTAATAACCAAAATGATGCATTTCTTTGGTAGGTATTTTTTTTAATACATTTAATAATCGATCATTTGTTAATCTTTCTTCCTCTCTTCCGGTTTTATGAATTAAATATCTTTCATATTCTATATCATTGTTTAATAGATTTAATAAAAAATCAGCTAATTCTTTAGGTTTATCAAAATCTAATACTGAAATCGCAGAATTATTATTCGGTAACCAATCCTAAAAATTAATTATAATATCAAATATAAAATACGTATTTTTTTTTTTTTTTTGATAAAATTTACCTTGAATGAAGGAGATCCGTAATAAATAGGTACGGAACCCACGACCAGTGGTCGCCAAAGCTTTTCCGTAATATAATCATTGCAAACAGCATTCTCGAAAGCTAATGTAAATTTATATTTTGCCACAAATGATAGAAACTCATCGCTATTTAATTTATCCAAATAATTGCTTTTCAACCTGTGAATAAATATATAACATTAATGAAATATTAGTACGATATTAAATGTATGTACAGCGAGTGATCGGTTAACGAACATAATCTGTTCGAAGACAATGTTTGTTAACCGAACATCCACTGTACTACTTATTTTCTTGTCAATTTTAACTCACTAAATTATAATAATATTAAACAAATATACCTTTCGTCCAGATGAGCATTATTTATACACAAACCATAAGAATCTATTTTGATGTATTTCATTAATTCCAGAATATAAGAATCTCTATTACTGGCTGTATTACAATCCGATTGAATATACAATAACGGTGCTAAATTTTCTTTTTCCATAAAAATTGTTTTTTCTTTAGTCGATACAAAATATTTCTTTCCTAAAATTTTATACATATATTAAAATAAAAATTAATATAATTTTAATTAATATATAGGGTGTCTAAGTTTTCATACTGACCAAACCGTGTTAACATATTCTAAAGTCTTTGTTACGCATGGAATACTTTGATACTGTTTAATCAGAAAAACCTTGGACATTTTGTATATCTTTCATATATTAATATAAAATATTTTTAAAATTTTACCTAAGAGTTCTTCTTTATTGGGTAAAACGACGGAATAAAGTGGCACATTACTGAATCTACTGAACGTCGAGGAATAATTAAAAAGATTTAATGCCTTTTGGTGAACGAACATAGGATTATTTCTAGGGGATTCTTCGTGTATCAAACCCCATTGAACTAATGCAGATCTCCAATTTGGTATATCGTTAATTTGAAAATTACTTCCGTAGAATAAAATTGCCTTGGAGAGAAAGAGAGAAATATATTTATTATTATATATATATATTTAACTTAAATTCTCTTTATATTATTTAGTAATAAGAAATATGAAATTTATTTATCATTCACATTTAAGAATTTTGTATTATATATGTAAAAAGAAAGTAATAATAATAATAATAATATATTATACAAATAATACCTTTAATTGCGAACTATGTTCGTGTATACGATTATATGTAAAATAACATTTATTGTATCCGCATGTTTTTATCAATTCGTTACTACCAAATGGTGTCCACCACAATATCACAGGTATATTTTTATCTAGATAAATATATAATTATTTTTCTCTTTTATTAATTAAATATATTTTTTAAAAAAATTTATATATATGCAATAAATTACCTTCTTCGTTTAAAAATTTAGCTTTATGAAATAAACATAGCTGAAAGTAAAATAGATTCTAATTAATATTTAAATTATATTTTAATGCGTTCTATTGTTAATTAATTTTTTCAAATAAAATATCATTCGTATAGTTCATTCATTAATATATACGGGTACCTGAATTAATACAAGAAATATTCCTAATACTAATATAAACTTCATTAAAGTACGTATTTTACAATTCATTTTGTTTATTTCTTTTTTTTTTTGTTTAAATTAATATTAAAAATGTAAATGTTTGTGTATATTAATGTAATTAAATCATTTATTACTTTTTGTCCTTTGTTCAAGACACATCATTTTTTATCATACATATTCTTTTTGATATTATTATCAATCTTTTATCATTGTTCGTAATTAAAAGCAAATGTAGATATCAGTATTTTGTACATCTTACAATACATAAAGTGGACAGAATATATATTCCTAAATAAAGTAAATTTTTAAGTTAATGAGGTTAGATTTGCATATCAACAAGTTCAGATCGAACATTAACGTAAATTAATATTTATTTAAATAGAAACCAGGAATGGAACAATAACATTTTACAATATATTTACTCTTTTTAATATCATTATTTTGATAATTTGTAGAAATTTCAGTCGCTGAGAATGACATTATGGAAGCTGCCATTTATTTTCGTTGATCTTACGCATACTCCGAATTCGAATATTAAATGTCAGCCACTCTGTTTTTAATTACGAATATATATTATGTATTTCATTAAATATTATATTAATCTTTTCATTACTTTGGGTATGATAAAAAATAATTGAAAAATCAATCAAAAAATATTCATATTGTAAAAAATTTTTTTGTTTTGACAGGAGCTGTGAAAAAAAATTAGGTTACATTTTTGCATATTTTGATGGGAATACCTCATAATGAAAATAAACATAGTGCGTACAGCGCCTCTAGCGTATATCCAAAGAAACTTTCAATTGAAGATAGCTGAACGTGTTAAATTCACATATTAAATTTTGATTTTCACGTTAAAATCAAAATTAATATAAAATAATAATAATAATAAATTTAATTAAAAAAAAATGTTTCCTATTAAAACATATTTATCTTTAACTATTTCAAAGAAATAAAGATTACTCAATTTATTGAACAAAACATACGATAGAGTTACCTTATTATGATTTACTTAATCAGTGATCGTTGGAAAATAGTTTTGTGTACATTTTCGCTACGATTGTTTTGTTATTTTTCGTAAAGTAATATTCGAAAATAAAAGTGGTTATTTTCGTGATCGTGAGCTCGAAGAATTGACGAGATTAATGATATTTAATGATTATTCAAATTCATTAACAAGATAACATCGTAAAAATGACTCCAAAACGCAAAGTAAGTGCTATGTTTACCAGTACATGTTGTTTTTATTTTCAATACTATTGTTATATTTTTTCATAGACAACACTTGTTGTTCATATAGTTTAATAATTTAAAAAAATAAATAAAATGTAAATGATATTTTTGGATATTTTATGATTCATCAAAATAATTCATGATACATATCATTTTGTTATCAAATTTTTTTTCTTTTTTATCAACTCAGACTACGAGTTCAGAGTCAACATCATCATCGAGTTCAGGCTCTTCGTCGAGCAGTTCTTCAAGTTCTGGTAGCGAATCTAGTTCATCAGATTCAGAAAACTCAAGCAGTTCGGCTAACAGTCAGAAAGCATCTGATTCAGAAAGATCGAAGAAAAAAGTACCGTTTTCACAGGCCAGACATGTTAAATCTAAAACTGAACCAACACCAACAACAACGACAGAAAATAAAAGCAAGGAGAGGGTGCAACCTAAATCAAGACCAGTAGTTTATTCTTCTGAATCCGAAGAGTCACCTAGCAAATTGAAGCCTGTTAAAAGGAAATTACCTGCTAAACCTAAAGCTACGGCAACTGTTGCACCAGTAATTAAAGTTCAAAAGTCACCGATAAAACCATCGTCTAATGTTACACAACACAAAAATGTTTTAGCCGTTAAACCGAATACTAAACAAGTCAAGCTTTCAGGTAATTGGTAAAATAATATATTTTATATATTAATAAATAAATATTAATGAATAAATATATATAATGAAATAATTTTATTTGATTAAATGTAGGACCTTCGGGAACTAATATTAAAGTATCGGATAAGAATACTAAAATATCATTGGAACCTACGCAAAAAAAACTCAAAAAGAAGAGTATATTTAGTCCTGAAAATAGCAGCGAAAGTGACAATGCTTCTGCGCCTAAAATAAATGCAATTAAAGCGGCTAACAATAACGTTAAAAGTAACAAAGCTCAACCTAAGATGAAACCAGTTGAACCTAAATTAAAAGCTGCTGTACCACCAAGACCTGGTAATTATATTTACAATATTTCTTTATTTTCCATTTTAAGAGAAAGATTTTTAATTTGAATTTCTTTTTCCAATCGCAGCTCTAGTAGCTAAGCCTCCACAAATACAAAAATCTGATAGTTCTGCCAGTTCCAAGAGTTGTTCAGGTGGATCAGGTTCCTCCGGTTCGACAGATAGCAGCAGTGATTCGGATTCATCGGATAGTGCCACTAGTCCTCAATCTCAACCTAAAAAGAAAGATATTCCACCACCGGTAACACAGAATATTGCAACGAGCGTGCAACTCAAAAGACCATCAGCAACTGTAGCACCGGTTAAACCTTTAAAATGTACAAAGAGACAAGGTATTATATTGGAATTAATATATATATATATATATGATATAATAATAGTTTTAATTATATATTTTTGGCTAGTAGGTAGAATAAAAAGCGAAGACGATGGAGATGCATCAGCTAGTGACAAAGAAATAGATGACAACATTGATGCAAGTCCTTCTAAGGGAATAGTTAAAGGAAAACGAAAATTGCAGACCCGCAAAAGAAGCAAATTGCTACAACTCCAAACAAAAGTTGTCAGCGATTCGGAATCTGACACAGGTATTAATATAATTAATTATATTTCTTTGCATTGTATACACTAACCAATGATAACTGTTTTTAATCTTAATTTAATTCTATGCATATTAATTATATTTTATATTGAGCTTTCTATTAACTTTCTTAGATTAATGAAATACTGAAGAATATATTTTACGCTTTTATCTATAAAACAGCATGTATTTTAAATAATTGTTTTTAAATTAATTGTAAAGGAATATATGTGCGTGTGTAAAAAATAAGATGAAAAAAAAGGGAAAGAATGGGGTAGATATTATAGAGTAGATAAAAAAAATGCATGAATGGTTTGGATATAAATAAAAAGTAAGGGTAGAAAAGTATATAATTTGTTAGGGGAGTGAATACATAGGACTCTATGCTGCCCCCTTAACACAAAAAAACAGTATTTGCGGTAATGGATGAATGGATAAATTGGACATATTTAAAATCATCACTCTCTCGTAGGATTCTGCTGATCGAATTTGGAAAAATGTTTTATATTTGAAACTAGCGCATGTCCAAAGTGTCCTAAGATGCAGATACAGTCTTTTTGCTTATGGAGGCAGTATGGTTCTCAGGTATGGAAACGGTAGAGCGTAAACGTATCCTGCAAATTCCACTGATCCGGTGTGATTTATCGGGAGTAGCTGAGAGCAAGAGAAGTACGAGCAAGTCACCGGTTAAGCGTGCTGGTCCTAGTCAAGGCGCCAGACATACGACATCCGCAACAATAACCAATAGAACAACACAGAGCACTACTACTACTGGGTCTTCAAACTCGGCTACTAATAGAACTGGACAAAATTCTTACAATCGTACACGTACTACCAAGGAAAGGGAATGCCCATTGGCGACATGCTGCGACTCGCGTGGTCATCTATCCGGAAAATTCGACACACATTTTACATTGGAAGCTTGCCCGTTGTATCACAACACTACACCACAAAATTGCATGTAAGAAAAATCAAAAATTAATCTTTTTTTAGATCTCTTTGGTATCGTAATATTACTTATTATAGTTATTTAATAATTGCAGAGAATTTTATAAAGAAAGAAAAAAGAGGGAAGAAGAAAGAAAGAAATCTATAGCTAATCTTGCCAAAAAATCACCCAAAGGTGTACACCAGACTACGGAACAACGTAATTATCAATTGAAAATTAGAGAAATGAGAAATAAGTGGAAACCGCCTACGGATGAAGATAATGGTAGCGACAGTGGTAACGATCTTCCTGGAAATGAAAAGGACAAACAACCGCGTTTGACTAATCTTACTTGCGATTACGATTCGAAATTATTTATGGAAGCTCAAGCAGTGTCCAGTGAAAAAATTGTAAATAATATATATGTATATATATATATTTATTGTATTCTAAAAAAAAAAAATACGTTTGCACCCTATATATATATATATATATATATATATAATTTAAAATTGTATTTGTTTTATAGGAAAAAGAATTGAAAGAATTGGATTATGACGGAGAGGGTAGAAACAGCGGTGGTACTCGATTCATTGAAATGGGAAAATGGGAGATGGAAGTTTGGTATCAAAGCCCTTATCCAGAAGAATTTAGTCGTGCACCTAAGCTTTACCTATGCGAATATTGTCTAAGATATGCTAAGAGTCGTCAGGTCTTGAGAAGACACAGAGAAAAATGTTTGTGGAGACATCCGCCCGGACACGAAGTATACAGGTTGATATTTAATTTATAAATAAATAAATTAAATACATTTCTTTACTTTGTAAAATAATAATTAATTTTTCTTTGAATTTCAGAAAAGATAAGATCGGCGTCTGGGAAGTGGATGGTAAACGTTACAAACAATATTGTCAAAATCTGTGTCTCCTAGCGAAGTTCTTCTTGGATCATAAGACTCTCTACTACGACGTGGAACCTTTCCTCTTTTACGTGATGACCATTGGTGATTCTGAAGGATGTCACACTGTCGGTTACTTTAGTAAGGTGAGTTAAGCACCTAAAACCAATATAAATAATTATTTATTTATTTTTATATTGAATAATTATTTTAACGATGTTTACAAAAATTAATTTCATTCAATCAATCAAAACCTGTGATATTTGTTTCACAAATCCATGAAATAAAAATCAATCGTTATACGGTTCTTTTTTGTTTGTTCATATTCGAAATGATTAATAGTTAAAATAATTTTTTTAAATTTAATTGCGACAAATTGTTCGATAAATCGGTATTCGGTGTAGGAATCTTTGATCTTTAGGAATTTCCAAAGTTTCGTAGTACGTACAAATTTAGGAGTGACCTTTGATCCTGGGAAAACGCCCTCCTCTCTCTCTCTTTCTTTATCTCTCTCCCTTCTTCTTTTTCTTTCTCTTTCTCTTTCGTCCCCAGACGTTCCGGAATTTGCTGCAACCCCTTAAAGAAACACTTGGAAGGTTTCTAATCTGTTTTCTCGAATAAAATCGTATTATCATTCTAATCGAAATTAGATGTCAATTTTTATTCGATTGATATATTGTATATACAAAAAAAAATATATATATATACACACAAATATATTTTTTTCTAAACATCTGTTTTTCATTTTTTATTTTGTATTTTATATTTTTATAAAACTCAAAAAATTTTGTATTGAACAAATTTTTTTAAATTATATTAATTAACAAATTCAACGTATCTCGAGCGCGTGTGTATGTATTCCCATTTTTACTATAAGATTAGTATACGTTTTTAAATTGTACCAGTTAAGTATAGATTTTTGCGTGTAAAAAATTGTTTTCCTTGAATATGCTCATAAAAAAAATCGTCTCTCTATCTTATTTCTTTTCTTTCCTTTTTTTAGTTTGTATTTTTTTTTTTTTTTATTATTATTACCTTCCCTTTTGAATATATTTTAACAAGTGCTCATAAAGAATAAAATAAGAAATGAATTTCATTTAGAATATCTTTTCTATTCTTTTCTTTTTTACTTTTTCAACTTCTTTTTCTTTGATTTATATTCAACGTCTGATCATATTCTTGTTTGACTACTTAAACGTACCAAATCCAAGTAAAAGTTTTTCAGTTATGGTTTGATATTTCCATCTAAAATGATAATACATACAGGGTGTCTGAAATTTTTTCGGTCAACAAAGATAATAAAATGTATAAATGTAGGTGTTATTAAAAATTTTAATTAAAAAAATAAAAAAGAAATTAGGATTCAAATGATAAATGTTTGCGCTTACCCAACAATCGGATTGCCCTTAAATTCCCAATCGATTATGTTCACTTTTCTTATTACGTTTATCTACGATGTTTAATTCTTAATGTATCATTCCTTAATTTCAAATTTAAATATTTAAAAATTACTTTTGGAAATTGCATTGTGTACAATGTTGAGTCACACTCGAAATGAAAGTAGTAAAGGTCAATATTTCTAAACGATTTAAACGAATCCCAATCAATTGTCGGTTAATTTTAAGTTTTGTAAAATCCCATCGATTAAAATATTTTACAAATATTTTCAAATCAAGAATACACCTAATATAATTTGCCTCATAATTTTAATTTTAATATTTTCCTGATAAAATATTACCAAATTCGTTGAATTTCGTTTTAATTATGTAATTGACAAAATTACAGATTCATTTCGTTTTACATTGATATCAAATTTACGATAGTTTAAATAATCGTTTTGATACTTGGAACGATGAATTGGGTGATTTATTATTTGTGTCGTATAACGTGTCGTATAATTTTTCATTTAAAAAAAAAATACTTTAAATGACCACCCTACGTTTCTGTAACATTTATATTTTCTTATTTCCGTGAAAAGAATACGCTGATACCGTTTAACCGGAAAAACCTCAGACACCTTGTATATATATATCGAGGGTGTAGGGTCGAAATCTTTGCAGACGTTCATCGACCTTTGACCCCGACTGGGCTCGCGACCTACCATAGCGCTGGGAAGGGTTGATGAAGTTTTACATTTAGAAATCAATACCATTCATTTTGATGTAATACTATTTCAAATAGATCTTTAATCGTTTCTATAATTTTTTTTATTTATATTGGGTTGGTGGAAAAAAATGTCGGATTTATCCATTGAATTGTGGCCAAAAATCCGACATTTCTTTTTCACCAACACAATATATTCCAAAAAGGAACACGCACACACACATATACACATAACATACTCACACAGAGTATAGAGACAGACAGACAAATAAGAGAATTTTATTTTAGACAATTAATTTGTAAATTTCATTCTAACAAGAATAATCCTTACAAGAGTAACCAATCATATCTCTCCAATCAAATCCAATTAATTTTTGCTCTGTTAAAATAAAAAGATCATTATCAATACTGGCACCCAGTATAAAATGGGCGTACCTCATAGATTCCTCTATACACTATGAACAAGTAAAAAATAGTAATAGTAACAAGAGTTATATAATTTAATAATAACAGTGGTATTATAATAGTAGTAGTAGTGTATAAAAGTATATATAACACAATATGAATGTCAACAGTACAACAACAAAAGTAGTAACAGTATTATCAATACTACCACCTAATATAAAAGGGCGTACTGCATAAATTCCTATACACCGTGAATAAGTAAAAAGTAGTAATAGTAACAAAAGTTATATAACTTATTAAAAACAGCGTTATTATATAATAGTAGTAGTAATATCTAAAAATAATATATAATAGCATGAGTGTCAACAGTAACAA
Source organism: Mischocyttarus mexicanus (assembly GCA_023678845.1). Lineage (NCBI taxonomy): Eukaryota > Metazoa > Arthropoda > Insecta > Hymenoptera > Vespidae > Mischocyttarus > Mischocyttarus mexicanus. Next base: position 581,714 of record JACGTP010000061.1, on the reverse strand, counting down.
CAAGAACAATAATAAAAACAAATACAACAAAAGTAGTAACAGCAGCAACAGTAGCAGCAGTAGGAGTATCAGCAGCATCAGCCAGTAGTTGCAGAGTAGTTGCAGTAGTCGCAGCAGCAGCAGCAGTAGTAGCAGGAGTAGGAACGCCAAGTCAAAATCTTTATAGACGTTCAACGACCCCGACCCTGGCCAGACAGTCGGTCGGGGGTGATGGTGGTGGTTGCTGGTGAAGCAGGTGAAGCTGGTAGTGGTGTTGTAATAGTGGTAGTAGTATGAACCGTTGGCTGGGATAGGTAAAGAGTTGTGAAAGGGGGGAATGCGGAGAAGAGGATTGAGGGATGAGGATGAGGATGAGGAGGAGAAGGAGAAGGAGAAGGAGAAGGAGAAGGA
>JACGTP010000061.1:564390-577398 GCA_023678845.1 Mischocyttarus mexicanus | reverse complement strand
ATCATCATCATCATCATCATCATCATCATCATCATCATCATCATCATCATCATCATCATCATCATCATCACCATCATCTTTTCCTCTTCCTACACTTCCTCGACCTACACGTTTCTTCTTATTCTTATTCCTCATATTTATCAATAGATATATTGCAGATTTTCTTTTATTTATTACTGAAATATTGTTCAAAAAATTGTTACAAGTTCAAAGATCAGTGAACCTTTTCTTCAGACAGAAAAGATGAATAAGCAGTAGTAGCAGCAGCAGCAGCAGCAGCAGCAGCAGCAGCAGGAGCTGTATGGGATACTGAATTAAAAAGTAGTTTGAAAATTAAATAAAAAAAAATATCTTAAAAAATTATTAGAGATTAGTAAAAAGTATAAAGGAAGGCCAAGGGGCCCCAGGGGACAGATGATTTAACTTTCTTGGAAATAAATCGTAAAGCATATTAGTGGGATGGATGTGGGTAGGTTGTTGAGTCCGGGAGATGCTGGAGAGGGTTGGTTAATGCGAGGGTTGGTTTGTGCGAATGAGTGAGAGGGAGAGAAGAGTGGGATGACGTAGAGTGGCACGACGAGAGTCGAGTAGAGTAGTAGAGGTCGTCGATACGATACGCAGCCGCGCGAGAGCAGCTTCGTCGAGAAGAGGTTGGGGTAGGCTCGTCCCGACCATCCCTTTTTCTATCTCCCCTCTCTCTCTCTCCACCTCCTACGAATTTCCCATTCCCCATTCCCCTTTCTCCTACTCTACGTTTTCTCCTCGTTCCCTTGCCCAACCTTCCTCATCCGGTCTATTCTCCTCCACCTTCTCGTCCTCATCCTCATCCTCCTCTTGCTCCTCCTCTTGCCGACGGACCAGGGTTCGATCGATGCCAGACAGTCCCGTTCGCACGACCAAATCCCACCGAATACACTGACGTCTTTCCCTTAGGAAAGGGCTCTCATCTTCTATCTTACCTTTACTTTTACCCAACTTCGTCTTACCCCACCCTGAATCAACCAACCAAATCTTTTTTATTTTTCTTAGTTATCAAAGAAAACACCTTTAATTCTCTACTTAATATTTTTATACACCTAAGTTTATGATTCCCAAGATATTGTTATCGACGATCATTCATCTAGTGGATTGATTTAGTTCTTAATTAGCTGATGTTGATGATCAACCATGACGATGATGATAATGATTGGGAGATTTGATAATGAAATGAGAACGAGAAGATTGTTTGTCCGTGTTAGATAAGGAAAACGCATCTCTTTCGGCAGCAACACCCCGTATGTTAAGAGGAACGCTTTGTTGGCCATAAAGAAAGCTGTGAAGGAGGTGAAGGAGGAGGAGGAGAAAGAGGAGGACGACGACGTCGAGGAGGAAACACGTTGCATCTAAATATAGAAGTGACCGACGCGCAAGGAGTCGCGAAACCTTAAGTCTCCTTCACAACGTTTACTGTCCTTAAACAGTTGGTTATATTTTAACTAACTAAAGTTTGCCTAAAGTTTGACCAAGCTATTTGAGCAAAATAAAAGAGTATCCCCTGTTCTAAGTTCAAACTATACTACTTATTAACCATTATCTCGTTATTTTCGTATTCCTTATATAATTCCCATTCTAAAAATATCTCAAGAAAACTGAATATGATTAATTATCCTATCACTATCCACTATGAACCGACCAACATTTTTCTAAACTTCTCTAACAATAACTGTAATCGTTAATCGAGGCTATATTTGAAAATATCTTTCTATAAATGGTCATTTACACTCAATGATACCCCAACACAGAATCTTCTTTTTATTCCTTCACTCTAGTGACATTTTATTCGCATAAAGTGAAATAATCGATCGTTCAGACTCTAGCCAATCATCTTCTTCTCATTCGTTTGTTCATTCTCATCCTCTCTCATCCTCTCTCTTTCTCTCTTTCTCTCTTTCTCTCTCTCTCTATCTCTCTCTTTCTCTTTTTCTCTCTCTCTCTATCTCTCTCTTTCTCTTTTTCTCTTTCTCTTTTTCTCTTTCTCTTTCTCTTTCTCTTGCGTTTTTCATTGTGCTCGTCTTATTCTTACAGCCGAGTAGACGTTCGTTCACCTACGCACAGGGAGGGTAACGCTCCTCCCTCTCTTTCGTTCTACACTCTCCCCCTGACCCTCCCCATACCCCACACCCTCATACTTTGCCACCTCTTCCTCCTCCCCCTCCCCCCGTTTTCCTCCTTATTCCACCTCACTCGTGCGAGACGTGTTTATGAACGCACCGAGAAGGAAAGAGCGAGTGAGATAGGAATATACAATGGATGCCAGGCTGCGTTCCAATGTCTTCCTATCGTCGCACGTGTGCGCTCACTTACGGCCACTTTATGGCACTGTGATACACAGAAAAGGATACTGACCGATTGGAAACCTTTTACGATAGACGCCTGTACGCGGTCACGTTGAATGCTTTCTTTTTGCATTCCCTACCGATGACCGATCTTTCTTTCTTTCTCTCTTTTCTTTTCTTTTCTTTTCTTTTTGTTTCCTCCATCTTGTCTCTCTTTGTTGCAAATGCTAAGAAATCGTATCGACGAGAAGTACTACAACTACTACTTCTTATAGTTATTATAATAATTTTGTATACTTATTTAGTCAGCGTTATCTCGCAATACTGCATTAAGTGACAGTTAGTCATTTTCAGAGAATACAACTTTGAGATTATTTCTGTAAAAGGATAATTATCGCGTAGACTTCTTGTTTGTTTTTTTTCTTTTTTTTTTTGAGGTTATGTCGAATATTGTTTGTTAGATTCGAGGATAATTTTGTAGAGAGTACTAATTTTAGGATTATTTTTATGAAACATAATTATTGTCGTAATTTATTTTTTTTATTTCGAAGTTATATCGAATATTATTTGTTAGATTAATTTGCTAAATTCATTTCATATATATATATATATATATATATATATATATATATATTTATTTGTATTCGTTTATTAAAAATGTTGAATATTTATAAAGAAAAAGACACGATAAAAGTTTTAGTTGGTCGAGAAAGTTATGGCCGACTACTGTCGGTCTCCATTGTTGTATTATTATGACCAGAAGCAGCTGTCCATTAACACGAAAGAAACGACGCGAAAGTGTCGGATGATTAATAATGAAATCGTATATATATATCGTATAGATATTCATTCTATTACCATGGTTTTATTTATAGTAATATTAGAGGGATTATCTGGTGTCTGTAGCGGATGAACGTGAAAGTTTATTACAGATTTCATCCAAAATGAAAAAATACGAATTTTCTTATTAATATCCCAATCAAATTCTTTTTATAAAACTCTTAATTACTTTTTTTTTTTCATTCGAATAATTGGTATCTAATTTCAAACGTCCGATAATTTACGTTTTCCTATTATATATCCGATATTTAATTTTCATTGTAATTCTTTTGATAAGGTTAACATTTTTGACATTTGATATTTATACAAACCCATCGGAATAGATAATATGTATATATATATATTCTTTTTTTTTTTTTTCAACGTTACGTCAAATATTATTTGTTAGATTCGGGATAATTTTGTAAGGTAACAATTTTAGGGTTATTTTTTATAAAAGAATAATTATCTGTAGACTTTTAATTACTTTTTTTCTCGAGGTTATGTCGAATATTGTTTGTTAAATTCGAGATAATTTTGCTGAATATACCAATTGTAAGGTTATTTTTCATATAAGATAATTATCCATAGATTCTTTTTTTTTCAAGGTTATGTCAAATATAATATATTAAAATCTGAAGATACCTCTCGTAGAGTCCAATTTTAAAGTTACTTTTATAAAAAAATTATTGTCGTTTCTTTATTTCATTTAGAAGTTATGTCGAATACTATTTGCATATATTATTTGTTAGATTTATAACGTATGATTTAATAACGTAAATCGAACGTCATATTAACGTTTTGTGTTAACTGGGAAGATAGATAAGGGAAATGCGGAGGAGTGTTAAAACACTATGAAAGCTACACGATCGTTACTACTCTATGCGCCAGGCTTGCTGCGTTTCGGAGATGAAAGGAACGAAGAAGGGCTCGTAGTATCGATTCCATGGAACTATATCTATGAAATAAGCTTTGACCTCCACCTCCAATGTCTTCGAGAGACTTTTCCTACGGTACACTCTTTCCAATCCTGCTCATTTTCTGATTTCATTTTCTTCCAAAAATCACTTACAAAAAAAAGGGGAAAAAAGAAACAACAACGAACAATCAACAACAATCTGAACATATATTACCTTGTACAACCGTACATGTTTAATAAAAGAGATAATAGTTCCTAACCTTTTTCCATCAACATTTATATTTATTCTACCGGTAAAACAGATTTTTAACATTTTTATATACCCGGTGGGAAATCCTAAAAAAAAGAAACCTAACAACGTATTTATTTAAATAAGCCCTCTTCAATTGTTTTTTAACGTACTGTTTTAGTTTATTATACTAATCATTTAGATAATCTCTGAAAGATAAGAATTTGGGTAGGACACATCATAGCAAGCAGACAGAGTTGATTATTGTTTCGTATTTTAAATGAACATAGAGCAAAAGAGGATAAGAGATGCATCAGAGAATGTAGAGAAAACGGCGGTAGGGGGTGGGGTAGAGTGAGGGATAAAACGGGTGATGCGATGGCTCTCCTTTCGCGAGAGAAATGTTTTGCCGCAAGTGTCGGTGTGGTAGGGATGCCGAGACGGCCCTGAGTCTCTGAAGACTACCGGTCCAAGGCCGTCGCGGGCCCCAGATTCTCTTTCTCTTTCTCTCTTTCTGTTCACCTCTTTACCCTCCCCGTTTCTCTTTGTTTGCCACTCCTCTCCTCTTCTATCTGCGGTACTCTAAGAGTTAGCTGCCCCTTCCTAAAACTTCACTCTGACGTGGGTTCCCCTTATTTAGCCTTCATACGGTTCCACTTGAAATGCTACGAAACCTAGCGAACATTTTATCTCTTTCCTTCCTTCCTCTAAACTATTTGTAATGTAATTTTCTGAATTCTAATCAATTAAACAATATTATTTGCGATAAAAAATGGAGTATCGTATATAGTCATTTAATAAAGAATAGTATCATTAAGCTTTCTTTTTAGCAGAGTTGCAGTTTTCTTTCCTTCAATCATTGAAAGTGGTATAATTTCATGAACAACTCTGATCAATGAAACATTATTATTTGATTTAACAAAATGGAGTATCGGTATAGTCACTTAATATGGAATACTATCATTAAGCTTTTTTTTTTTAATAGAGTTGCAGCTTTCCTTCCATTTAATCATTAATTAGTATTTATCCTAATTATCTATCATCATGATCCTCATTGTATTAATTCCGATAAGATCATTGCAAGTAGTATGATTCCATGAACTCCGATCAATAAAACAATATTATTTGATGCTCTTGATTATTTGACTGGTCTTGGTAGAAGTAGCATTGTTTTTTTCCGGTAGTTCTAGTGTTAAAAATGTTGTTATTATAAATAAATTATGATATTTTTAAAAATTGGCACCATGTAGATGTAATTCGATACCCTTACATTCATTTTATATGATAATATAAAACAAAACAATAAAACAATTCTTCTGTTTTTACGATTAAAATTACCAGTCATTTTGACTGGTTTTGGTAGAAGTAGCATTGTTTTTTTCCGATAGTTCTAGTGTTAAAAATGGAGTATCGGTATAGTCATTTAATAAGGAATAGTTTCATTAAGCTTTTTTTATCAGACTTGCAGAATACCTAACTGATCATTTTGGTCCCGGTCAAAACGGCTCTTCGAATGACCAACCAAGAGGGGCCTTATATTACACTATCTCTCTTTCTCTCTTTCTTTTTCTTTTCTATCTCTCTGACCTCTTCGCATCCTTTCTTCCTTCCTTCTTCTTCTTCTTCTTCTTCTTCTTCTTTACTCTTCGTCTCCTTTTAGCAACTCGCTCGCGCTTACTTGCACGCACGCGCGGTCTCTTCAGATTGTGTCCTTCGGATCGTTGTTGCCTCACTCAGCGGTTAGCAACAGCTTGGCTGCCTGCTATGCCCGTTAATATCGGGTGTCTTAAATAAAACATCATTACTTTTATCAAATCTAGCCAATAGGTTATTTTTTTTTCTTCTTCTACGTCGTCATCGTCATCAACAAAGATCAATCAGAAATTAATATCAAAACTATTTTAAATAATTTTTTAGTTCATACATTATTTCAATCATTTTAATCTTATTAATTGACTTATTTAAAAACCTTCTTTTTTTTTTTGTTTAAGTTTATTACTCATGGAGAATGCTATAAGTAACATTTGTAAGACATTAAAATAAACCTTTGTAGTTTTCTCAGCAAAATTCGATCCGATTAATTTCAATTAATTTTTAGGTTATATTTCGTTATCTTAAAACAGGAATCTGTTAATCAATGTGGTCTTTAAAAAAAAAAAAGAAACATGGCGGAACGTTGCAACGATGTTTTATTCATTCGTTATACGATCTTCGTGTCTTTTTGAACATTATTGTATATAAGTTGATAATAATTTAGGAAAATAAATATAAAAAAAAAACAAAAAGAGAAAACAAAATTCTTCGATGTGTACCTTTCGTGACATAATTTTTTATTTTTCAATAATAAATGGGTAACAAAATTGTAAAGAGGTTAGATTCGAAGAGGAAAAAAATGAGAATTAGTTAGCTTCAGGGTATTTTACTCGTAAATTTAAAGGATAGAAGATTAAGTTTTCTTCCCCTCTTTTACGAATAGAAGGAAAAGAATGGCACGGCGATTTTCCTTAGTTTGTTGGAGGTGGACAGGGAATTGCATTCTATTGCTGCTACACCGGCGATCATGTCACAAAGATAAGAAGTGTAGGTGGGGAGAGTGATGGAGGGGGAAGTTTTGGAGGAGAGAACCAAAAGGATGCAGAATGAAGAAGGGTATTTGATAAAAACGATATTATTAGATAGAAAAAGTATGATAAAATAGTATAATCGTATTACTTAAATAATTTAAAAAAAAACATATGCACACGTGTTATAATTATTGATTATGCTTCGTGACATTGTAGAATAATAAAAAAAAAAAATTAAAACAAAATCGTTGTTTCGTTCATTAGAATATTAATGAGAATATTTTAATCAAAAAGACAATTAATAATAAGAAAAGGATAGAGGAGGATGGAGATGGAAGAGGGATAGTAACGATCGGTTATCCTGTAAATGAAATTCTTTGGGTAGTATCTCATGCAAAAACGGGGATTTCAATTAGGTAAGGAAAAAGAGCCCCGGAGAGTGGCACTTAAATTAAAATAAATTCGATATTATAAGTCAAGATGCCGTTTGATATTACTTTTTCGTTTCTGCTCGTTATAGATCTATTATTAGGATTTGTCGGTAGTTGGTTTCGTATACATATATATATATATTGTAAAAAAGAAGAAAAAAAACGCAAAAAACTAAGTGAATATTATTTATTATTTTTTTTATTTAACTTTATTTTTCTTTTCTCATAGCAAGTTAGAACTCGTTTGATATTTTAATTCGGATAAAAAGAGTGAGAGAGAGAGAAAAAGAGAGAGAGAGAGATTTAGATTTAGATTTATTTATTATGCCCTAGTTACCTATGGGGCAATGTTACAAAACCAAAAATAATAAGCAATTACAATTAAAATTAAAATTAAAATTAGAATTAAAATTAAAATTAAATTTAACAATTTATAATTAATACTTAATCTAAGATAACAAATTACTCGAGAGAAAACAAATATGAAAAAAGTTGAGCTCTAAAAGTCGCATAGGAACGCAACAATGTTAGAGTAGGAAGAAGAGAGTGCCAAAAATAAACTGCAGGAAGGTGAAAAGAGTTCCGAAGGCAAGAAGTTCGATAAAGTGGAATGGAAAAGTACTCAGATGTGGTACGCCTAGAGGAACTTCTTAACCCAGGATCTCTTCTAACAAATAATTCATCAATGTACTGGATTGCTCGATTATGAAGAATCCTGAAAACATACAATCCAAGAAAAAATAATTTCCTATTTTTAACTGATAGCCACCCCAGCCTAAGACGAAACGAAGTAACATGCTCATCCCTTCTCAAATCAAAAACGAAACGAACTGCTCCATTGATAAGTACTTACAGTTTGTCGTTCAATTCATTAGTCAAGTCGTTGTAAACCAAGCAGCAGTAGTCAATGTGTGGAAAGATTAAGGACATAACTAATTTAGACCTAAGCTCCAGCGAGAGAGAATGCTTATGGAATTTCAACTGATGGAGAGTAAAATGCACTTTCCGGGAAATCAGCTAGACGTGACCCTTCCATGAGAGATTAGATGACAAAATAACACCAAGATTACGCGCTTGCTTAACAAATGGTAAAGCGGTTCCATTGATGAAGACAGACGGAAGTGACAAGAGATCAAATCCACGGATAGACGAATCACAGCCTAAAATAAGCACCTTCGATTTGGCAAGGTTAAGTTTAAGATCATTAGATTTCGCATATTCATAAATTGCCGACGCATCGAAACTGATTTTAGCTAAACATTCAGCAAGAAACGTTGGATAACATTGCAGGTAAATCTGCGTATCGTCAGCAAAAATCATATGACTAGAATACTTGAGGACAACACTAATGTCATTGATAAAGAGGGAAAATAACAATGGACCTAACACAGAACCCTGAGGAACACCAGAAGTAACTTGCAGCCATTGAGAAAGACTATTATCTTCAGCCACAACTGCCTAAAGTCTACCTGAAAGATAGGAGAAAAACCAATCCAGCGTAGACTGAGAGAACCCGAACTTTTTAAGTTTACAGAGAAGTCGAATGTGAGAAATAGTATCGAAGGCCTTGGAAAAATCAAAAAGCACAAGGATAGTGACTTTTCGCTGGTCAACACCTCTACGAATATCTTCACATAATCTGAGTAGCGCAGTTTGAGTGTTATATCCGGACCTATAACCTGATTGTCGCGGATCGAGTAGTCTATTTTGCTCAACATAAGAAGTTAATTGCCTGTGAATTAATTTCTCAAAAATCTTTGATAACTCAGGGAGATTTGCTATTGGACGAGTGTCAGATGGTGATTGTGGAGTCTGAATTTTTGATAGCGGTTTAATGAAGGCTTTCTTCCATAACGCTGGAAATCGAGAGTGCCGAATCGATGCATTGGAAATATTCAACAAGATCGGACAGATATGAGAGAAAGCACAATTGATGCAAAACGCAGAAATTCCATCAGAACCAGCTGATGGCGAGTTATTGGACAAGCTGTTAATTACATTCGATAAGTCGCCCTGAATTACTTCACTCAACGAGAATTGATGGGATTGAAGATGTTCAGGAACATTCGAAAGAGCCAACAAGCATTCAGCTGACGTGTAAGAAGGAAGTGAGTTAGTAACGGAGCTATAGTAATAGTTTAATTCATTCGGTGAGAAAAAGCGTAAAAGAGAAATAAATCTAGATTTAACAAGTCCAATTCTTTCAAGTTCCTTCCATAATATTTTCGGTTCTCTGATATTAGCGAGCAAATTGAACTGATAATTACTTTTGGCTATTTTTATGTCAGAGTTCAGTGGCTTTCTGGTGATTCTATAAATCTCGTAAGTCAATAAATCACTATTCCTTTTGGCAAGCTTATATAAAGAGTTTTTGTTATGAATTCGGATCTTAAGTTCATCGGTGAGCCAAGGCACAGGTGGTTTCTTGGCCACAAAGGAACATACTGGCGCATGAATATCAAAAGCTCTTAAGAGAGTCGAAGAAAGAGATTGAACTATCACATCTAAATCATCAGCGACAACAATATCATTAACAAAATGATGATCATTAGGACCATTCTGAAGTGTAACTAGGAACTCACTAATTGTAAGTACGAAATTGTTAAGTCGTCTCCGCGTTATAAGCTTTGGTTCAATCGGAAAGTCATCGAATTTATACGTTAATTCCAAAAAATCGTGACCAGCAATAAATGGTGAATCAGATTTATAGAAGGAAAATAACCTCTCAGGACCATCTAAGATGATAACGTCAAGCCACGAATCAGAGCTCGTGGTGTGATGTGAGGCACCTGAGTGGACTAAATATAGAGACTGTTCAAGAATCCAATCGCGTAAGTAATTGGATTGGAAGTTATCACTCAACAAATTACAATTCAAATCACCAGTAATTATAATATTTTGATAGGCGTGGGAAAAATGAGAAAGAGAAACTGAGGAATCCTGAAGCAAAAGGCCTTTGGGACGTCGATAGATGGATGCGAATAAAAAAAGAAGAGTTGTTGACCTTCAAATCAATTAATAAAAATTCGGGCGAGTTAGAGAAAGCACTCGGAGAAGAATGTAAAATGGTCGCTTTCAATGATACATGAATGTAGCAAGCAACGCCTCCACCTTCCTTCCCATCACGATAATTTCTTATTAAATAATAATTTTCCAGATTCAATAAGTCGTTAGAAATGTGAAAATGAAGCCATGTTTCAGAGATCGAGATGATGTGAAAAAACTTCGACTCCAAGTAAAGACGAACTTGATCAATATGACCCAGCAACGAGTTAGCATTGAATAAAGCTATCTTTAGATACATAGATTTACTACCAATAGCACGATGATTACCAACACGAAGAAGTCAAACTAAACGCGTTAGATCGGTGACAGAATTGACATTAATAACTTCCGACCCATCACTACGTCTTACAAAAATACGCCCAGAATGAACCCATATATATTTAAAAGAGAGAGAGAGAGAGAAAGAGAGAGAGAGAGAGAGAGAGAGAGAGAGAGAGAGAGAGAGAGAGAGGGAACGTGCGAGTACAATGATCTCAAAGAAAGGAAATACCCGAAATAGAACCCTGCTGTATTCTCAGGGACGAATTATAGAGGATATTTGAAGGACGCGTGTTCAATTTGCTAAGCACGAATCATCGTTATTCGCAATAACTTCGCCAAATATTAATTTTCTCTCTCTCTTCTTCTTTTTTTTTTGTCTTTCCTCCTCTTCCTCCTTCTTCTAGTTCCTTTTGCAATATGCAATATTTTTTTTCCTTTTTTGTTTCTTTTTCATAAAAAAGTTTAATATATATTCCTTAATCGTTTTTATTTATTACTAATTCTTTTTTTCTCTCCATTTATGTCGCAGGAAAAAAATTCGTTCCTGAATTACAACGTTTCGTGCATCCTAACGTTGCCACCGTATCAAAGACAAGGTTATGGACGACTTCTGATAGATTTTAGTAAGTTACATATTTTATAATTATAATAACCCTTTGCGGATGAACGCCACAAATATGGGTTTTTCGTAAACCATCAATATGACCGAGCAATGCATATGTGCGTTTCGCTAAACAACTGACAAACACATATGTGTGTTCTCTTTGTCGAGAAACTTATATTGAATAATATTTACTATAAGGAATTATTTTTAATGTTTGTTATAATCTTGAATCCATATTACGTCCTGACTTCTTATTATTATATTTCTTGTTCTTGAATTAATGAGTTTTTCCGTAAAATAAAATAAAATAAAATAAAATAATATAATATAAAATAAAATGACATTAAATTAAATATGCACTCAGCAAAAACAACTGATAGACAAAAAACGCCCAGCCATACAGAACGGTTTGCTTCGTACCGTCCCGTCCGCAAAGGGATAATAATAATAATAATAATAATAATAATAATAATAACAATAATAATAATATTGTTTAGTATATAGCAAATCTCAATACAGCAGGATCCTATCGGGTTGCAGTAATTACAATGCAAAATAATTTCTTTTCTCTTGTTTCCTAATATCTAATATTAAGTTTTTAACCTCAAAATCATTTAATGCGTTCCAATAACAGACGCTTTTTTTAAAATCAAAGTCAGCCATTTTTGTTTTACGTCTTTCATTTTGTATTACCGTAAAGGTAAAATAATGCTAAAAATATATATATATCATATTTACAGTTATAAATAAAAGAAATAAAAGAAGAAATTTAATTACTGTTCGGAGTAGCAAATAAATCGTTAAACGAGAATACGTGTTTCCTTCCAACGAAGATTATTGTTCACCCTAAAAGGGTGACTTCTAAAGGTTGTTTTCAATAGTTTAAAATAAAAAAAAAAAAGAAGGATAAATTAGGGTATTAATCACATCTTATAGGAAACAAAAGAAATGTTCTATATCTCATAGGTGACTCTAATAATTTTTAAATATAGTTCTTGTTTTCTTTCATTCTTGTTTTCAATATTTAAAAATAAAAATAAAAATAAAGAAAAAAATAAATTAGAATATTAGTTGCATCTATCTAGGAAAATAAAAGAAGAAATGTTCTATATATATCTGCTTGAAATTCCGTTGTATTTCCGTTGTATTTATATTTTTTTGTAAGAATGATCCTACTGTCCATTGGTCATAGTTATTGTTTGTTGCAGTAATGAACAGTTTCTAAAGAGCTTCCCCGCGATTCAAACTCTTCCTCCATCCTCCTCCCGTTCCCTCCTTCCCAGCCCCATCTATCCAACCATCCCTGCATTCCCTTCCTCTCTCTTTCTGTCACACTTCAGCGAATCGTAGCGTAGATAATTAAACGTGGGCTTTTTGCCGTGACGTCATTTTCATTGATGCCGTTGAGCTATGTTGGGGCGGGAGAAACGGCGGTGAGGGAAAAGAGGAGAGAAAGAGAGATACAAGGCAGGAAAGGAGAGGGGTGGGATTGAAGGGGTGAGGTTTGTGTGGGTCGACGTACTATCAAGGGAGGATTAGAGTTGCGGATGGGGTGATGGTTCCACAGGGTTTGCTGCAAAGTGAGAGAGAGTGAGAAGTGGAGGGGGAAGGTAGAATAGAGTGGCGTAGGAACCCGGTAAAATCGTAGTACAGTCTGGGTTAACGTTTATGTGTTGGAATAGGTTTCTATGGTCTAGAATATACATGCAACAGCAGCAGCAGTAGTAGTAGTAGTAGTATTACTAGTAGTAGTAGTAGTAGTAGTAGTAGTAGTAGTAGTAGTAGTAGTAGTAGTAGTAG
>JACGTP010000061.1:552776-563867 GCA_023678845.1 Mischocyttarus mexicanus | reverse complement strand
ACACATACACACATACACACATACACTTGCTTGCTTGTTCCTACTTCATCGCTGGGGTTCCTGTACGTCCCTTATCCACTATACGTTTTTTTTTTCATTTTGTTGTGTTTTACTTTATTTTTATTTGCTCTGTTTTTTCTTTTATTTTTTTTTTTTTTAAACGAATGGCCGCAAAAACGGGCTATCCGCCAGTTTGCAATACGATCTTTCGGATCGAAGATACGATTAGGAGGAAACGTAATACGAACTGCGTCGAACGATGATCTCCTGTTCTCGATAAACGTGTGTTGTTCCACCTCCTACCCTCCCTGCCCCTGTCCACCTACCTCCTACTCTAACTTGGAAGTCGGTCCTTCTTATAGAGTACTCAAGTATCGTTCGCATTCGGTGAAAGACAGTAGTCCGAAAGGGTTTAAGATTTCGATCAGGATATACCCTTTCTAGGGTTCTTCTTCCTGAACTATCGAAACTGATCGTTAATTCTTTATCTCTCTCTGTCTCACACACACACACACAAACACACACTTATCGTTCCAAACTTCTGTCTGGATATGTAGTGCAGTCTGAAAATAATAGCCGGTGTCTTATTTACCGCAGTATAAATACTGCAAGCAAGGGTACTCAACCTCTTTCCTTTCTGGGCCTCTCCCTACCCCTTGACTTCCTTCCATCCTTAGGGGCCCCATTTTTAGGTCCATTTCCACAATATAAATACTTTAAGCAGGGGTACTCAACCTTCTTTTCTTTCCTGGGTCCCTAGATAGATGTTCTTCCCATTTCTGGGGGCACTCGACTTGACTACAATGCCGTGGGGCCCACCGATGACCGGCAAAGCATAATAAAAAATTTATGTTAGCGCTATAGGCAAATCACATAAAATGTGCGCAATATGTTGAACATCCGTTACGATTAGGTGATAAGGGTGAGATGAGTGGGGAGGGTCAATTTCGACTATAGAAAAGATAAAAACAAATTCGTAAAATTTACAACAGCAATGGGAATGCGGGGGGGGAGCTCATGGGTAGTAGCATTTTTTTGAATATGACTGGCCTAACGTGTTATTTATAAAGTTTTAGAGATCACGGAAGATTAACGTTCATGTGCAGAATATCAAATATTGATAATAATTATCACTTGCAAGGAGAGTATACCAAATTCATCGCTGGGTTTTGCTTAAAATGGCACGCAACTTATAGACCTTGACTAGTACATCATTATGCTAAATTATTATACTCCTATCGTCAATCGTTTTTAAGATATTTGCGATTAAAGTTTAAACAAATAGTTGAACACGTATATGTACCCGTGTTTTGCTTTATTTAACACAAGTCGTCGGTGGTCAAGCTGGTAAGGGCGCAGACTCGTATTTTGGGGTCGTGTGTTCAAGTCCGTCCGTCCTTAATTTAATTTTTTATAATGTAAAATAATTTTATTGATGCATTTATTTTATGAAACGTTTCAAATTTTTTTTTTTTTGCAAAATGTTATTTACTTATAATTATTAATTATATTACTTATGCGTAATAAATAAGTTTTTTTTTCAATTCTTCGCAATGTTTGAAAATAAAAAAAAATGTTAACCTTTTTATGAAATAAATGTATCAATAAAATTATTTTACATTATATCTTTTATATCTTTTATAAAAAAAATATAACATACTGTAAAAACATAGAAAAAAATTAGTGTAAGCATAACGTACTTGAAAAAAATAAAAAAAAAGAAATTAAATTAAGGACGGACGGACTTGAACACACGACCCCAAAATACGAGTCTGCGCCCTTACCAGCTTGACCACCGACGACTTGTGTTAAATAAAGCAAAACACGGGTACATATACGTGTTCAACTATTTGTTTAAACTTTAATCGCAAATATCTTAAAAACGATTGACGATAGGAGTATAATAATTTAGCATAATGATGTACTAGTCAAGGTCTATAAGTTGCGTGCCATTTTAAGCAAAACCCAGCGATGAATTTGGTATACTCTGTTGATTATAATCGATTATTATATCTGTTTCTGGAACCAATCGTTATGATTCCGAGATTAAGATATTGGATTAGAATTGTTAATAATGGATAAAATATTATCTTTTAGAGATAAGATTGTTATCAGATATAATTTGAGTATTAGAATATCATTGGTCGATAGTTATTATTTTTTATACAGGTAGTTGTTATAACAAAAATCGATATATATATATTTTTTTTTTATTAAAACTTTTTCGTTAGGGTAAAAAATCTTGACCTAAGGTATATATCCTTGAATAGAAATTCGTCTCATGGTGTAGGGATTTTTACATGGGTCAATGGTGTTCATATGGGGACACCATAAAGGATCAGTTTATATAATATAAATCATATTTTTAATTATTAATAAATGTTTAATCTCTCAAAATTTTTATAATTATGCAGAAAAATAATATTTGAAATTAAACACAGGTATAACAACGTGTCGTTATCGTTTGTCGTTGACATAATTATTAACAAACTATTTTAACCAGTTAACCGTGTTTGATGTATATACTCGTCATGGAGAAGTGGCAAAATAAATAATAAAATTAACCAAAATAAGTAATAAAATAAGTAATTTTATAAAATAAACCTATTTTTTTGATGCAATATTTTAACAGCGACACTTACTCTTGACGACTATACTCGTCATCGATTGATTTTCGTGACACACGAAAGGTGCGAAAGGTGTGCACTTTCAAAACGGAGCGACATAGTTAACTGGTTAATCCTTTTTACATTGATCAATCGTTTTATACAGTGCGATCCGTAGTTAGTAACTAAAAAGGTTTTAATAATAGGAGGGGGAGGGGGTTAATATTAATTTTATATTAATTATAGGATTAACAATGATTTTATATTTAAAAGGAAAAAGTAGAAACGCATGTGACGTTGTTGACCTAATTTTTCGTTAACACCAGATCTACGGTTCAGTATTTTTAAGCTAATTAGTTGAATTAATTGTTTAAATGATGAGTGAGGAAAATAGAAGAGAAACAGGTGACTCGGGAGTTGGAGTTGGGGTTGGGGTTGGGGTTGGGGTTGGGGTTGGGGTTGGGGGGGAGAAGAGAAAGAGGAGAAAAAAAAGTATGGAAAGAGATAAAAATTCACTTCAATGGGAGATGATTGTCAGATTAATTCGGAAAATGGATTGCTGCCGGTCGTGTTGAAGATCGAACTTGAAAAGCCAACTGATACCGGTTACGAATTCTAGTTTAGAGGAAATAACCGTAGTCTGTCTGTCTGTCTGTCTGTCTCTTTCGGTTAAGAGTAAATGTAGTCCGGTGACATCGGAACCGTTTTTCGGTTATCTAATTTAAAAAAGAACTTTGATAACATATTTAAATATGAGTTAAAAAAAATAAATAAATAAATCAAAATCAATTAACAAATTAATAAAACCAAATGAATAGATTTATTGAAAAATAAACAAAAATAATTTAGTTTTATATAAATTTTGTATATACATATATACTAGCAATAATAATTACAAATAATATTAATACTAATAATAAATAATTATATTAATTACTAATTGATTACAAAACAAAACCAAACAGCAAAAAGAAATAAGCCATTAGTAAAGATCTCACGTATTTGTTTAATTTGTTATTAATATTCGTTAAATAATGTTTAAATTATAATAAATAAGATATAATATTTGTTGTTTAGTAGTTGGCATGATAGTTTTGTACGAGGGAAAATAGAAAAATCTGATTTGTTTTCTCTGTCTATAATACGGTAAACATTATCCGAACAAATTAGGACTTCATTAAGATTAGAAATTAAAGCAATTAATGAACGTACTTCGATTGCCATAACCATATATATATTTTTCTTCCCCTATCTCTATCTTTCTCTTTCTCTTTCACCTCTTCTATCTACTCGGATACTCGAAGCAAGCGATGCGGAACGAACGTTCAACCGAAGAAGGAAGAGTATAACCTCATCATGTTTTTCTTGCTTCAGCAGCCACGTTGCTGGCAAACAAATCTTTCTTCTCCTCTTCTTCTTTTTCTTATTTTTCTTCTTCTTCTTTTTCTTCTTTTTCTTCTTTTACTTCTTCCACTTTGAGTTTTCATTTATTAAACAAATTATTCATCATGTTAAATTTGACCAGACTTTCATTAAACGAAAATAATGAAAATAAATGTTAATATGAATATTATTTTTTTTTATTTTTTTTTTTTTTTTTTCTAAAAAGAAGAGAATAATAAAAAGTAGTAGAAGAAGAAAGTAAAGGATTAAAACTATAGTTAGTTTTCTCAAAATAAATGTTGACGCCATCTTGGATACGAGAAACCTCGACCCGGTATTCTTGATATTTCTCGTCTAGAATCTAAAACGGACACCCAATGTGTAAACAGACACCACTCTTTCTCTCTTTCTCTGGTATTTCATCCTTCGTCGGTCACTGACACTACGCGTGCAGATTCGCTATTAAAACCATCTTTCAAATACTATTTCGCTTAAATTTTAACTTAACAGTAATTTCTTTTTTTTGGTCACTTTAAAATTTAAGGTTAGATCTTCTTTACCGACGTTGATTGATTTCTTCGTAGATGCATATTTTCTTTTTTATCTTTCTTTTTCGCAATTAATTATAATATTATCATTAAATTTATATCAATCGTATGTAAAAATAATTATATATTCATAAATTAATTTAATAATTAATAAACAATTATTATTATTATTGTTTGTTTTATGAATATTGATATAAAAAGTAAAAGAAAAAAAATAATTTTAAATATTATTATTATTATTATTATTGTTGTTGTTGTTGTTGTTGTTTTTTTTTAAGTATATTGATATAAAAAATATAGAAAAAAAAGGAAGATGTGTATGCTCGCGAGTAGAATTAAAATTTAGCATGGGTGCACTTAACCCTTAACTTCAGTAGTATGTTACGTGTAATCAAGGAGGAGGGTTTTCAACTCTATAGGAATTTTTTTTTTTCTTTTCTTTTATTTTTTTCTTTTATAAGTCACATTAATTATTACTTCTTTTTATTCTTGTAAAAATATTAATTACAATTGTATTATACGCGTTATAATATAATATTAATAAAATAAAATTATTCTTATTAATACAATAAAATTAAAAATATGTGCTTGGTAGTAAAAAACAAAAAAAATATATATTAACAATTAATCTGAACCAATGTATTATTATTCTTGGCTTCTTTAAATTTTTTTTTTAGCAAAGATTCAAAAAAATATATTTTATGGTCAAGGATAATGAGATTTAATGAGGTTAAAATGACCTATAAAATATGTTAAATAATTTTTCGTTATAGAACGCTATTAAAAATAAGTCCGTGTGAGTAAAAGAAAATATTAACGATTAATCTGAAACGAGAAGATGTATTTTTTGTTTTGTTTCTTTCATTTTTCTTTTAACAAAGATTTTAAAAAATAAACTCGACGATGGTCAAGGACAGTGAGGTTTAATGAAATGATATATAAAATGTTCATATTATCGTTTAACGTCAGTCAATCATCAGACTATTCGTCAACACCTCCCCATAATATGTTGAAAACAAACTAAACTGCCTTTCTATTTCCTGTGATCGGCAAGTATTATTTATGAATGTGTGTATGTATTATCCTCTCTTTTCGTGATGCATCATCCCACGCGATGTGTTTGCTTTTCCATTCAGAGAACTTACTATTACCAGAGTAACACTCTCTCACTATGTGCATGTGTGGATGCGTGTGTGTGTTTTTGTATATATGCATATGTGTTTGTGGGTGTGTGGGTTTGCGTCTCTATGGAATCCTGATTTTACGTGAACGGCTTCTATTGTTGGCTTCATTGATTCCGAGACAAGCCATTTTCTACGTTACAACACGTTGACTGTTCTTCTCAAATGAAAGAGCACAAGTTTTGCGTTAGGCTAGGCGCCTACCACCATTCAAACCACAACCACTCTTAACTTCCTCGTTTATACTATTTTCTAAATAGCAACAAAAAATAATCCTCGCCACGTTCTATATTATTCTTATTTTTTTTTTAACACGGGTTATATAAACTATTATTATTTTTATTTATAAACAATTTTATACTACAAAATAGTAGTAGTATAAAATATAAACAAAAGATACACAGGATGTGTTCTGTAATAGGTGGTACAAAAATAAGTAGTTGTTGATATTTTATTTCAAAAATGAAATCGAATATATGGAATATAATTTATTTTTATGAAACTTTTTGTGTTTGGAGTTAAATATTTTTGTAAACTAGTCGAGTAGTTAGGCTAGTGTTAGGCTCACAATTTTTCAACCCACCTAGTTAAATATTCAGAATATTTCAATGCACCTTGTAGGCTCAGAACTTTTCAACTTTGCTCGTCGTAGGTTCAGAACTTTTCAACTCACCTTGTTGTAGGCTCAAAACTTTTCAGTCTGATTGTATATGTTTTTGCAATAATTCTTTTAAATAAAAGTCTTTTATATAAAAATGATATAAGGAATCGTTATTAAATTCTTTATCATTCATTGATATATGAAAAATATCCTTTAACCTAAAAATAAGTTTCAACGTAAATCAAAACTCTGGTACACGTGTTAATTAAAAGAACAATTTGTAGTAGAAAAAAAAAGAACATAAAGGAAAGAAAAGAAATAAAAAAATTATAAAATACATATTTTGTTGTTTTTGTTGATTAGGTTATCTGTTAACAAGGGTTGAGAAGAAAATAGGTTCACCGGAAAAACCTTTATCGGATTTGGGTCTAATATCATATCGAAGTTATTGGAAGGACGTCCTACTCCAGTACCTTTGCAATTTTGGTGGAAAAGAACTTTCGGTTAAAGGTGAAAGTTTCATTCATTTATTATTTTTCTTTTTTTAATAAACAATTTTTTGTAATGTGTTTTTTTATTTTTTTAACAAAAACCAATCGGTTTGATTGAGACAGACATCAGCAAAGAAATGGCGATTGATTCATACGACATCGTTAGTACCTTGCAAGCCCTTGGAATGATGAAATATTGGAAGGGAAAGCATATTATATTGAAAAAACAGGTAAGTTTGTAATTCTCTATCCAATTTATTTTACTTTATTAATTATTTTTAATGAGAATTATATTAAAAGAATAAACTCTGAGAGGAGGTTTTCTCGAGAAATATATAATTGGTGATATGTTACGATAAAAGATTACGATAAAACAATAATTATCTTTAAAATTACTTTTTTAAAAATTTGTTTGGAAATAGAAAAATTCTAATATTAAATATAGCAATTAATTTGCTGCATTGATATTAAATTATTTCTAATTCCTGATACTAATGTTTATATAATCATCCACCATTTTGCAACCGCCATTTTGAAACACAAATGGCGACTATTTCGAAGAGAATAACTTCATTACTTTACAAATAAATCCTAAATTTGTTAACACACACACACACACACAAATAAATACCAAATTAATTGATTTTAATACCAATTAATTGATTAATTGATACTTAATATAAATGTTTAATTATTTTTTTTTCCTTTCAAAAAAAATTCATACCTAAATTATTCGTTAACGCGTAATTTAAAAAATTATTAAAAACATTTTAAACACTTTTAAAATTAAGTAATACAAATGGGTTAATTATATGACTGATATATTAGACTGTCAAGTATGAAATTGAGCAAATTTCAATTCAATTCTGTGCATTTTTTGCTCCATTTCATACTTGACAACCTAATAAATGGCATTTATAATAAGCAGCCATTTTCCAACCGCCATTTTGAAACAAATGGCGAATATTTCGAAGGAAATAAACTCGATAACTTTACAAATAAATCCTTAATTTCTTAACGAATAAACACCAAATTAATTGCTATACTTAATATAAATATTTAATTATTTATATTTCCAAAAATATTCTTTTATTTTATATAAATGATTCGTAAAAATGAAGTAATACAAACGGGATTACTTTAAAAAAAATTGTTATCTTCTTATTAAAAAAAAATTATTGTTTACACAATATTTGTTTTTCATATGAAAGAAAGAAAAATTCTTTAAATTGCAGTTAAAAATGTGAATAGAAAGAAAGACAATTGGGGTGGATGGGTGTGGAAAAGGGGTGAAAGGGAGAAAGAGAGAAAGAATAGAAAGAATAGAAAGAATAGAAAGAATAGAAAGAATAGAAGTGGTTAGAAAAGAAAAAAAAATATATTTTCAGGATGTGATTGACGACTATAAGGAGAGGGTGAAGAGACGAGGTCTCGTCTACAAGGAGATCGATCAAGAGTGCCTAAAATGGAATCCCTTCCAACCTCCCAAGACTCCCTCAGCTTCGAACTAAGATGGCAAAAGGGAAAAAGATCGAAAAGTGTTGAAGAGACAAAAAAAAAGAAAGAAGAGAGAAAAAAGAGGAAAGGAAAACGAAGCAGGATAAAGAAGATGAAGGTTGGTGGACTCCTCTTGTGAGTAGTTGTATATGTGACACCTTAAAGAAAAAAAAGAAAGAAAGGAAAAAAAAAAGGAGAAGAGAAAAAATATAGGTAGGTATAAAGGAGAAGAAGCAAACAAAAAATGTGACGCCAATTATTTATGTATATTTATATTTATGTTTATTATTTATATATATATATATATACATATGTACATGTGTGTATGCGTATGTGTAGTTTTGTAAAAAGAGAATATAAGATTGAAAGTGAAACGAAAATTGTGTTTAACCGTTTGAGTCCCAAGCACAGCGCGATCGCGCTGTTGAGATTTTACGTCGAGAAATCCGAGCAGATTTCGAACATTGTGGACAACTGGACGGTGCGTTACCGATTGTCGAAGTCGCGCGCTCAGATTTATTGACGTAAGTACATCACACAACTCTTTTTAACGTAAATAGTATATTTTATAATAGGGTAGAATAATTCTATAATAATGCAACAATACATTAGAAAATAAAAATTTCTATTTCATTGTTATTTCTTGACGAAACCCTAACACATATACGGGGAAGGACATTGTTCTGATTGGGGGATTCATTGATATGAAATAAACAAAGCGCTATCACGCCGCTTGGTATTTCTCGACATTAACCCTTTCGCTTTTTGGCGCTCAACTATAGACGCTCTCTCCGAGCGAACAGCGCCTTTTGGCGCCGTTCACTTGTTATCAGTAACTGCCCAATAATGTCCATTAAGTCGTTTGTTTTCGATGCGCTAGCAACACCATCACGCCGGTTGCACTTAGGGCGCAATTCATTTCTGAGCGCTCCGCCGCAAAAGGGTTAAATAAAACAAACGCTATCGCGCTGCTTGGATCTTTTTTCGTACTCATTTAGAGAAAGTGTCGTTGCGCTGTTTGGGATTTTTCAACAGTGTTTTTTCAATACCCCCTGTAACTCAAACGGTTAAACTTTTGCCAAATTTAATTTCGTTGATAAATTAAAAAAAGGCAATTTTATATATACATGATATATATGACATTATGAATCATTGGAATATTATATAATAATTTGTTATTTTAATTTATATGTAGTATAAATTTTTATGCACGAGTAAAAGCAAATTTATAAAGATTGGAAGTGAAACGAAAATTTTGTTAAAAATTTTGGGCCAAATCTGATTTCATTGATATATTTTTAAATAGCAATTTTATGACATTATGAATCATTGGAATGTTATATAATAATCATTATTTCTAATTTACTTTAATATAAATCTTTAAATGCACGAGAAAAAAAAACTAAATAAGATCGAAAGTTGAAACGAAAATTCCGTTCAAACTTATGCAATTTTCTTTTTAAAGCATAACCAATGACCGATACTTCATTCAATTTGTTTTTTTTTTCTTTATTTTATCAATAATTAAATTTGTATGAAATAAAAAATATAACGGTGCATGTAACTCTTATTGACCAATGCGTATGGAATATGCAAAAGAGAATAAAAAAAAAATATAAACTATGATGTTAATATTTATGTACGTGAATATAAAATTGCGAGGAAGAGAAACAGATGCAGTTATACATTTGGGTGTATAAGATTATGTGTGTTTGTGTAAGAAAGAGAAAGAGATATATGACAAGATCGAATCCTCTGGCCACTCCTTTTGGAGTATTCAACAAAGAGGTGTTTGGGTTGGTCGATTTCTCTTGTAAATTTTCCTCCTTTTTTTTTTTATCTTTATCCTTCACCTTCTTCTTCTTTTTTTTCTTATTCTTATTCGTCATCGTCATTGTGGAGAAGCCTTAAAGCAGATTTTACGCCTGTAACGATCGGTAAGGGCCGTAGAATCCTTCCTGGAACTCGTTCGTTCCACGTCGAACAGTCTTGGAACAAAACCGATGATGAACTCAATCCTAAAGTTTAACTTAGAAAAATGTTTAATGAGAAATTCATATATATATATATAAAGTTGTCTTATAAAGATATTTCTTTTTCTTACCAATAAGTAATATTTTATATTTAATATTTCTTATTTTCTATTATTTTAGTAATTAATATGCAGTATTAAAAAGAAATAATATAAAATACAAAATATGTATATATTATAATTATCCTATAGGTTTATTTCTTTTCCTTAAGAATTAGTAACATTATATGAGCCGTCTATTTTAAAAGAGGGCTACTCCATTTATACTTGAATTGAGATATTTAAAGGTTTGCGTTTCAATGCAATTAAAGATATACGTACAGAATATTAATGAATCATATTGCTTAAGTGTATCTAAAGAAGTTAAATTTATAGTTTCTATTAAAATATTGACAATTATTAAGTGAATATTATGCGTTTTCTTACAAAGAATGGACATAGGCAAGTTTCAAAATAAATAACCAGATTCCTTATAAAATTTGGAAGAGCCCAAGTCCATTCAACATAATTTAAGATGTTTCATATTGAAGAAAACAATACTCAATTTATTTTACATATCTTTACAACACTTCAAAAAACATAATTTATGCGATTGAAAACATTTTTTAACTACATAACGTACAAAATTACAAACATAAATTACAAAACAATTTACTACTCATCTACATTTTGCGTGTGTGAAAGGGATTTGAAGAAATTATGATGTTCGGATGGTATGTATCGTAATAGGTCAATTATGTCTTTGAATTTCG
>JACGTP010000061.1:468547-551334 GCA_023678845.1 Mischocyttarus mexicanus | reverse complement strand
GTGTGAGTGAGTGAGTGAGTGAGTGAGTGAGTGAGTGAGTGAGTGAGTGAGTGAGTAGCTTATTTTTAAAGGAAGTCTAGAATAGCTTGGGAAGTATACTCCAAGGTCAATCGATCTTATGGAACCCTGTTCTTTTCTTTTCTTTATCATGAATGGGGAATGAACAATGGACAGCTTGAAATGTAATAAATAAATAGATAAATATAATATATATATATAAATAAATATATTGAAATATGTAATATATTTTTTAAGTTAAATAAGAAAACGTATGATTAGTTTTTTTGAAGGAAAAAAAGAAATTAAAAAACAAAACATTGTGTAATAAGAATTTTGATTTTTATAAAATAAGTGATTTTTATTATAATATTTTATAATTATTATTCTTACAGAATATATCATCATCTTTTATAATTATTTTTCTTTTATAAAGAATAATTTGTGCAAATTTTCGAAAACAGTTGTTTTCATTCGTAAATAAAGTTTTTTTTTTAAATTAGTTTTTTAAAAATTGTTGGATCAACAAGAGTTCGTAGGATTTTTTCTCTAACGAATGTTCTTTTAAATATAATTATTTTATAACAATTATTTTTTCGGTGATCCAATTGCAGTAGAACTGAAGTAATATTTGGATAAATCATAGAATTATTTAGAAATGAATCACCTTATTTTTCAACACTATTCAACGTTTCGACAAGTTTTAACATCATAAAATTATTTTCCTAATACTTCGAACTTTATAAGCTAATTGTTAAACCATAAAAGTAATTTAAACGGTGTATTTTATCGAGAATATATATTTTATTTGTAAATTTAAAGCGTTTACAAATCAATCCAACAATTCTATCTATTTCAAATCCTTAAAATAAGTCGAAAAGAAACATGAAAAAATAGTACGTTTTTATGTGCTACCTTCTGGTAAGTTCAATGGGATCTTCTGTTAAAAAAGATAGAAATTGTTAGACTTATGGATTTGGTAAGAAAGTTTTCGGGTGCCACCTCCTCACGTATCATGTAATCCTGGTACGAATTTTCGATTTTATACACTTTGTAATAAATTTTTAATAAATTTTTTGTGTTCTACCTCCTCGCATATTATGTCACCTGATACAATTTTCAAATTATGGACAAAACAAAAATCATTTCCCCGTAAACCAAAATTTGTAACAGAATAATATGTAGTACGAAAAGGTATTTGGCTTTTCGCGTGCCACTTTCCTGATAAATCGATGTTCTACTGATAATGAAAATACCTAATTCGGTGCAAATATTTCTCACAAAATCATATGATGCATTGAAGAGATGGCAATGTGTCTTTTTTTCATTTGGTAATTGGATTTTTAGGGAATTGGATGTAACAAGTGAAATTTTGAATGATATCTGTTTTTTAGAATTAAAATAATACATTATTTATTGTTTCCTCGTTGTTGCAATGATAGTATTACATTAAAATTATTATATAACACATAATTTACAAACGTCCACGTAAAAATACAACTAGTTAGCTTTTTATACTAATTGTAAGTAAATATTACAAGAAAATGGTTTTAAAGTATAAAAAAAACGCTTATAAAAAATTGTATTCTTAAATATAAATTCGATTTAACCATATTTATGAATATTATTTATGCAAAAAAGATAATCGTTACCCAAGTAAATAGCCTATTCGTTATTAGCAAACATGCAAATAACCTATATCTGTAACCTGCCGATCCATATAAGGGTCGTACCACTTAAGGACACTCTTGTACAAACGAATTCCCTAATGAAAAGTTTAATATCTTAAATACTGACATGATTACACTCTTCATTAACTATTCATTGAATTTAGATAACTTTAAAGTTCAATTGGACGTTGTTGCATGTCTTTTAGTAGTTGTAAACCTGTAATTGCTTAGGTTACAATTCACTATGATGATGATATGTTGTTGAAAATGTTCCAAATGTTCCTTTAAAAAATATGTAAATATATATTAACAAATTGGATAAAAAGATTACGTACCTAAAAAATTGAAAGTTTTTAATTACAATACAGTGTTTCAATTTAAAATTCACTATAATCAGTTCTAATATTTCTAATAAACAATCAAGTATTATTAAGCATCAAATTTGGAAGGATGTTCTTATTTGTTTCGTGTCTGGCTAACGTTAAGATCCAAAGGTAAACGTAGCACGAGATAAATTTTAAGAGGATGGATGACGTAAGAGAGAATGAGAGAGAGAGTGAGATAAACTATAGAAACTTCTGCTCCACTTTCCCTTATTGCTCATTTGAGATCGCTACGTTGAAATAAGGTTCCAACTTCGTACAAATTCAAACTACAATTTCTCCTATTTCTCCAATCCTAGTTTATTATCCTATTAAAAATGTTTGAATCGAAAATTACGTTTAAATAAATCAATTTTTAGTGTCAGGATATTAAATGATACACGGAAAGGTAGAATGGGAAGAGAAGGGAGGGTAGTATTTCTATTTAAAATAGTCAATGACATAATTTATCATCCCTAATAGATACCCCACCAGCAGCTCAGACGACACTTTACGCAGAGGCTTCCAACGATAGGACGCAAAGAGCCGAATAATTGCATTACACGAGCATGCTTCTCTCCTTTTTCTTCCTTATTTTCTCCCTTTTTTCCCTACCTCTTATTCTCTTTCACGTTTACTCTGATGCCACGCGACCCTCCCTAACATAGTTATCCCCATTAATTCAACGACACATTGCATCACTACTACTACTACTACTACTACTACTACTACTACTACTACTACTACTACTACTATTACAATACTCTTTTCCCCCTTTTTGAGTGAATGCAGTCTCGACTACAGTGCCACCTTGCGGATAATAGCACCTATACAAAAATATATCTATTTTATTATTACACTGATATATTGGGTATTTTTTACTTTATATATATATATATTATGTTCACATATAAATATATATGTATAAATGTTAATAATCAAATTATTACAGAAATTAAAAAACTAACCTATGATTGCAACTACAGTGTCACCTTCCGGATAATAGTTCATATAAACATTATATCTATTTTATTATTATACTGACATTAGTATTTTATACTTTATTTATATATTAATTTTATATATAAATATAAATATAAATATAAATATAAATATAAATATATATAAATAATAAATAATAAATAATAAATAATATATATAAGTTAATAATAAAACTATTACAAAGATTAAAAAACTAACCTATGATTACGATTACAGTGCCACCTTGCGGATAATAGCTCCTACCAAAATATGTCTATTTTATTACTATGATACTTACTTGATACCGTATTTTAAACTTTATATATTATTATTAAGTAAACTATTACAAAGATTAAAAGACTCACCTATGACTGCATAAAACACGTAGAGAACCTGTTTCAAACAAATTAAATAATTATTAAATACAATACTTTGTAAGATTGATGAGTTATAATTATTATTAATCGATACCGTCAAGCTCCAACCGATGTGATCCAAAACGTTATAAAAATGATTAACAAGGCACGTTCATATGAATTGCGCTCCAACAGG
Organism: Mischocyttarus mexicanus; assembly: GCA_023678845.1. Taxonomy (NCBI): domain Eukaryota; kingdom Metazoa; phylum Arthropoda; class Insecta; order Hymenoptera; family Vespidae; genus Mischocyttarus; species Mischocyttarus mexicanus. The sequence goes on along the minus strand of JACGTP010000061.1, from coordinate 547,772 downwards.
TGCCGGGTATCAATTTCACCGGAGCACCTGATGAAGTACAATTAACATGCTGCCGAACTCAGCCCAATCACGAACAATATCATTTATTATCAATCCTATCAAGTAATAAATAGTCCTCGTATCTGTTTATATATTTTTTTTATTAGTTTCTTTTTAAAGAAACATAATAACACATTTTTTAATTGTCAAGTTGATATTCGTCCTCCGCAGCGCGCGCTACTTCAGGTACCTGACTGATTTAAACAACTGTCACAGCCTAAAGTACCAGAGTAGCGCGTGTTGCGAATGACTTAAAAAAATTCATGCGAATTCTAATAAGAATTCTCAAAGACAAATATCCTTGTCCTTTGTTGGATCCTTAATTTGGATTTTTTTATTTCAACTGGAATTTAAAATTCCAGAAATCCTAATCTATAAAATAAACCTTGAATAAACGAATACCTAATTAGAAACAAAAGGTTTGTTCGTTCTTACACACTCAGAAATTCCTGGATTAACACATAACTTCAAATATACTTTCATTTACATTAGAATAATTCCTTCTTCTTTAACCCACTTTTTAATTTCAAAAATAATTGGGCTTTTAGAAGAGTTCTCGAACCTTTTTTCCCCTCTTCTGCCCACCGTTCGAGTCAAGTTCAATCATTTTCTTTTTGATTTAACAAATTTCACCTCGAAGAGGTTTTTAAAGCAAGTACTTTAACTACTAAGTAGTCCAATTGTAATTGAATATGTAAATGCATCATATACAATTTTAAATAAAAAACATAAACGAAGAAAAAAGAATATATTTTATTAAAAATGATTGTCTTTCGATATAAAAAAAAGTTACATGGAAAATAAATATATGAAAAGCATGCAAGCAAGCAAATAAACAAGGTAACTATATTCAAGTATTATACAGCACACCATCACCAGTTTGATGAAATTAAATAGATTACATTAAATTAATGAAATTCGATTAAATTGCAATACACTCTTGTTACACTACTTTTAATTTTTATAATAGAAAAAGCACACTACTCACACACATATATACGTGTACTGGGAAGGATAGATATGAAGAGATGATAAGAGTGAAATCAATACAGTCGCTATTCGTATTCTTTAACAAAACCAATAAAATGAGTCAAAAAAAACTAATATCTTGATAATTATTAACAAAATTAATAAAAAAAACCTAACACGAATGATTTTAATAATATTCTTTAAAATAAAATGAAACGTCAATCGTTGATAAAAAGAAAAAGAAAAAAGAAATATGCATAAACTAAAAAATTGCAAATGGTCACTCGATCATTTTGAATGGGCCTAACACGAATGATTACAACAAGGTTCTCTAAAATAAAATGAAACGTCGATCGTTGATAAAAAAGAAAGAAAAGAAAAATATGAATAAATATATAAAAAAGAAAATATGCATAAACTAAAAAATTGCAAATGACTACTCGACCATTTTGAATGGGCCTCAAACAAAGTATCGTCTGTATTCAACATTGAACAGGAAATTGGCGACACGTAAAGTGACTACAATAAGTCCTCTTGTATGTATATATATATATATATATACATATGTGTGTACATATGTGTGTGTGAATAAAAGAGAAAGAAAGAAAGGGAAACAACGTTAAGAAATTTCCGGTGGAAGTCTGGCAGGTGAGTCAAGATACTAGGAAAAATGTTGCCAACACCTACACATTAATACACTATAGATAAAATCCCACACGTGTACACGCCATAAATACGCGCGCGCGCGCACACACACACACACACAGACAGAAGAAGAAAGGAGTCGTATTAAACTTTTAAAGGGTCTGGTCTTTCTCTCTTTGGTGGCTTCTGAGTCATCGGCGAGAATAAAGAAATAAAGAAAGAAAGAAAGAAAGAAAGAAAGAGACAGACAGATAAAAAAAAAAGAAAGAGAGAAGGAGAGAACTATATTGACGAATATAATTAACGATTAACAGATAAGGATGGAAGAGATATGAGTAATAAAAATAAAGAAAGAGGATAGAGGCACTCAAAGTTTCTCAAACACTAATTTGGAGAACAATTAATTAATAGATTGTAGATAAAGAAAATAGAACATTCTAGAAGTTGATATAAAATAAGAAGAAGAGGAGGATAAAGTAGTGATAAAAATATCTTCTTCCCTGTTATTGTTTATACACGTCATAGAACTGTAAGAAAAGACTTTCGATTATCGATAATTAACTCGCAAAAACGAGAACGTTGTAATAATAATCAATTTTAATCAATTTAGAATGAGCAATAAATAATATCTTATTGACCAAAAATGCTTTTTCACCTTTTCTTTCCTTTTCTTTTCTTTTTTTTGAGTTTATATTGGATTGAATTGAAAGATATAAATAAAAATGGCGGTGAGAAAAGTTGACTGACTGTAATCGAAGGATGCAAAACTGTAAAACTACAGTTATAATAATAAAACAAATAAAAAGAAGAAGAAGAAGAGAAGAAGAAGAAGTGTAGAAGAATATTGGCAAGAATATTGGTAAAAGATGTATTAAGAACCGATTTACTAATGTATCAAAACTTAATTTTTCGTTACAGATTATAACGGATTAAATTGAAAGAAATAAATAAAAATTACGGCGAGAAAAGTTGACTGACTCTAACCGAAGGATGAAAAAAAGGTATAATTACAGTTGTAATAATAAAACAAATAAAACAAATAAAAAGAAGAAGAAGTGTAGAAAAATATTGGCAAAGGTGTATTACGAACCCTGATTTACCAATTTACCAAAACTTAAGGATACAATCGAGTATTTTGGATTTATTTTTTAGGTTGTCGCAGTGCGGATTCGGCAGGATGTTAGCTGACGTTTTTTAGCAAAACTGAAAAAAGATGAGTGGTAGTGGGGAAGAAGGAGGAGAGGGATTCAACGAATACGAAAAGCTGTGTATAAAATGCTAGCAAATACAGGAGTAAGTACTTCAGTTTCTTTTCTTTAAGTTCCTTTTCTAAAAGAACATTTTGATTAGTTGTACAACTACTTATACAGCTGACTTGCTTCCTTGCTTACTTTTACTCTATCGAAAGCTTTAAAGAGTTAGAGACCTCGTCTACAACTTCAATACTTTCTCCATCTCGTCGTAGAACTTTTCATCCGTACTTGTTCAGTGCTTACTCTTAAATTAATTCCAATCACGAACCCTATCAAGAATGATGTTTATATCCGGCTTCGAACGAGCCGAAAAGGGGGTCCTTTCTCTTCTAGATTTGCTCGTGCATAAATTGCACGATCATCAATCTATCTTACAATTATATTGATTCGATATAATCAATTTTCGCATATTTATAAATAAACGAACGAACGAACGAACAAATAGCAACGTTCTATTTACTACTTAAAAAAAAAACAAACCCTTAAATTTTTTTCGAGTAAATCTTTTTTTTACCGACTGATGATAACTAGGGAAGAAAAAGAAATATCGAGAAAAATTATAATTATCGTAAAAAATCTTTAATTTAAAATAATATATCTCCCATTTTATCGATTAATAAAATTTAAATGAATCTCTTTGTTACCGACAGAGTAATCTACGCGATTATCGTTTACGTTACATTTCAGTATAACGAATCGAACAAATTACTAATTAACCGCACCTTAAGATACAGGCAATACAAAAAAAAAAAGAAAAAAAGAAAAAAAGAAAAAAAAAGAAAAAAAAAGAAAAAAAAGAAAAAAAAGAAAAAAAAGTAAAAAAAGAAAAAAAAGAAAAAAAGAAAAAAAAGAAAAGAAGTAGCAGACTTGTACTTTTCGTTCTGTGTTAAGTCTCGTAATCCTGGAATACCACGATGAGAAGGCTGCTCGACGAAAATATATCGCATACCTGACCACCGTACGCGTTCCGAGGATTCGCATACATTGCTTTCCACTAACCGCAGACGTATTTTCACAAGAAAATAGAGAGAAAGAGAGAGAAAGAAAAAGGGAGAGAGGAAGAAGCAGAAAAACACGGAGAAAGAAAAGAAAGAAAAAAAAAAGGAAGAAAATATCTTTCGCGAGAAATTTCTATAAATAGCTAAACTGCTGGCTGCTCTAACCACCACTGATACGTACACTCAATTTTATTTATACTTATCCTTTCATTATTTATCATCTCATACAATCCTAAACTCTTTGAACCCGGTATTAAAAGAATTTTACAAAAATCCCCAAATTGGGGATTAGAGAGAAACTAATTTTTATAAATAATTCTACCATAAGTTTTTTAACAATGTTAAATTATCCTCCCCCCCCCCCTTACGATGCTACCGATCCTACAAAATTTACACTGAGATTTGAATTACAAAAGAAATATTGAAATTGCAATTCTTATCCTATTTGGAATAAATTTCATATTTAAAGATTACAAAAAAAAACATGAATCATCTGTAATAGTAGAAATAATGAAGATAATATATTGCTCGTGAGATAAAATGATGAAACTTGAGAGAGGGAGAGAGAGGAAGAGAGATTAATGACTCACATGCACACGCACGCATGACATCAAGACGATGTAATTGCAATAGTTATACATAGCTTAAGTATGATTCGTACAAAAAAACTAATCGGTCGTTGTAACCGTACAGAAATAGCAACTTAAATAGATACTTTCCACACATTCACACACTCTGACACACATCGTACACACACCAACCAACCTACGACCCAATCCCACACAATTATTGGCAAAGATCAAACGTGTTTCATGCTTCTTTTAGGTGATATTATTATTCTTAATGCTGATATTTCAAAATGAAATATAACAAAATAAAAATAATCTCATCGCAAGAGAATGAATTGAAAGTTTAACAATTTAAGAAAATTTTGCCTAACAACAAATAAATAAATAAAAAATAATGATCCAACTTACCAAAAAATACTTTTTTCCAAGGTTATAACCGAAGAAGAAACTCCAACGGCATCCATTGCAGCGCGTCATTATCGTTATCATCCAATAGGAAACCAAGTTGGCTTTTCTTGGTCAACGAAGAAAAAGTTAGGTTAGGTTCTTGGAAACACGAAACTCACTTATTCGATCAAATTATTATTCGTATAAGATTTACGTAAGAATACTAACGAAAAAAAATGCTATTTGGTGATAGCAAGTAATAATCTTCGAAAAAATAGGAAGGATAAATAAAGTAAAGAAAAGAAGAAAACAAAATGGAGAACCGATAGAAAAAAAAATCCACCACAATTCACGTGAGATCTTCGACAGGACCATTTGGTTTCATTTAAAAAAAAAAAAAGAAGAAAGGAAGAAATAAAAGAAGTTATAAAAAAAAGAAACGAAACTCCTGGCCAAAGCAAATTCGATCAAAACGATGATTCACCATCAAAGAAATCTGGATTCGCGGAGTGAGCGACAAGACACGTTCGAAATGTTGAGAAGAATATGGCCTTGAAAAAACTTTTATCTCTTTTCTTTTCTTTCTTAAATATTGGCTGCTGACCCGTTCGTATTTGTTCCCTTTTACTTTTTTTTTTTATTTATTTATTATTCTTGTCTTATTCGCCTGTTAAACTCGCAACGACGACGATGACGATTTGAACTGAATTGTCCTTGAGAAACGATCCTCGAGAAAGGTTCAACGGTAATGTAGTAATGTAATAGTAGTACTAGTAGTAGTAGTAGTAGTAACTTGCAGCAGCAGCAAGCAACACGGAAAGCCGTAAATTAAATGAAACTGAACGACAGTCAACGACTGGAGGAGAAGAAGAGGAGTCTTCTCTGACCGAAGGAACGTTTGCTTGTGTGAATCATCGATGCTACTGCTGATGGAACGATGGTAGTGTGAGATAGTGGTGGTAGCACTGGTGGAGGTGGTAGTGTGGTGATACTGGTGGTGGTGATGGTGGTAACACTGGTGGAGGTGGTGATAGCGTAGAAGGGAAAGGATGGTGGGGACCAGCCGGCGCCACTGAACCAAGGACAGGTACCCATGGACGATTGTTCTCCGATCTCACGAATTTCAAGGACGTCTGCGCCAAACTAGCTTTCGAGGAAAGGAGAGCTACGAATTCTCATTCTCATTCTCATTCTCATTCTCATTCTCATTCTTATTCTTATTCTCATTCTCATTCTCATTCTCATTCTCATTCTCATTCTCATTCTCTCTTTCTCTCTTTCTCTCTTTCTCTCTTTCTCTCTTTCTCTCTTTCTCTCTTTCTCTCTCATTCTTCTTATTCTCATTCTCAATCTCATTATTTCTCTTTTTTTTTTATCTCTTCTTTCTCTTCTTTCTTTTCATTTTCTTTCTATATATTTCATCTCCTTTTTCTTTCATTTTTTAATATACTTTTTTTTCTTTATTCTTATTATTCTTCTCTTCTTCTATCTTTAAATTTATTTATATATATATCATAGATTTCTCATATCGTGTTTCCCCATACCACTATCACCATCGCCATTTTCCATTTTGATTAGTCCAAATTCGAGCGTTTCTCCGTGTTAGTTTTCGGATTACGGCAAGACACTTCTTAAAACAGAGGAATACGTGGAACAAGAAATGTTTGAAAAAGAAAAATGGCAGACGCGAAAATGTGCAAACGCGAGCATTTATTTGATATCTCGGAAATAAGAAAGAAGAACATATTTGAGAATTAAAAATAAAAGGAAAAAAACGGAGGCGTGAGGAAGGGGGGAGTAAGAGGTGGTGATTCGTTCGGCTTTATTATTTCTATACGGCGATACGTCAATTAATGATCTTTATCGTAAGCCGTAATAACGTAATAACGTAATAACGTAATAAAATAATAAAATAACAAAAAAATGTATGTAATAAAATAGAAACCAAAAAGAAACTAGATCATATTAATGATGCCTATCTATGCTAACTTATTTCTCCAACACAAGGATCATTCAATTTACGTACAAACAAAACAAAAAGGAAAAGAAAAATAAACTAACTAACAAGGAGAGTACACCAAACTCATCGCTGGGTTTTGCTTAAAATGGCACGCAACTTATAGACCTTGACTAGTACATCATTATGCTAAATTATACTCCTAGCGTCAATCGTTTTTAAGATATTTGCGATTAAAGTTTAAACAAATAGTTGAACACGTATATGTACCCGTGTTTTGCTTTATTTAACACAAGCGTCAGTAGTCAAGCTGGTAAGGGCGCAGACTCGTATTTTGGGGTCGTGTGTTCAAGTCCGTCCGTCCTTAATTTAATTTCTTTTTTTTTATTTTTTTCAAGAACGTTATGCTTACATAAATTTTTTTTACATTTAATTTTTTATAATGTAAAATAATTTTATTGATGCATTTATTTTATGAAACGTTTCAAATTTTTTTTTATTTTGCAAAATGTTATTTACTTATAATTATTAATTATATTACTTATGCGTAATAAATAAGTTTTTTTTTCAATTCTTCGCAATGTTTGCAAATAAAAAAAAATGTTAACCTTTTTATGAAATAAATGCATCAATAAAATTATTTTACATTATATCTTTTATATCTTTTATAAAAAAAATATAACATACTGTAAAAACATAGAAAAAAATTAGTGTAAGCATAACGTACTTGAAAAAAATAAAAAAAAAGAAATTAAATTAAGGACGGACGGACTTGAACACACGACCCCAAAATACGAGTCTGCGCCCTTACCAGCTTGACTACTGACGGCTTGTGTTAAATAAAGCAAAACACGGGTACATATACGTGTTCAACTATTTGTTTAAACTTTAATTGCAAATATCTTAAAAACGATTGACGCTAGGAGTATAATAATTTAGCATAATGATGTACTAGTCTAGGTCTATAAGTTGCGTGCCATTTTAAGCAAAACTCAGCGATGAGTTTGGTGTACTCTCCTTGTTAGTAAGATTCTATTCGAATAAAAAAGAAATTCCTTTTTCGCAAATGGAAAAATGGCGGCGGCGGCAGGGATACCGTACCTAACCTCTAATTTCGTTGAATATAAAATCCGGATAAAAAGAAGGAAAAAAAATGAACAAAAAGAAGTCGAATGGAGAGAGAAAGAATAAAAGAAGAGAAAAAAAAAGAAAAGAGAGGTTAAAAGAGGTGAAAAGGGGGTACTACTGTGTGATATCCTCTCGGTCTTATGCGAAATTAAACGGATCGTTAAGATTCACTAGGTAATTGGATATTCGCGATAAGATCGTTCTATTTGAAGCGATAAACCTATTGCGCCCAACAACTCGACGACAACGACACCGACACATCAATAATGAGGAATTACTGTATCTACTGCTGAGCTTGGCATCGTATGAGTTATAGTTTTTACGAAGGAAAAAAGGAACGAAAGGGAAGAAAAGGGAGTGGGATCGAAAAGGCATCCTTTTGGTTGGTGTAGTTTATTCTCCTACACGAGTATTGCATTCTAGTTTCTTGACCGACAACTTCCTTTAAGTTCGATTAACATTTTACTTTAATTAGGCTAATAAAAAAATAAAAGATCCTCTTTGACTTCACCAATCAGGGGTGATATCGGATAGAACAACGCTTTTAGTATAAATGCGAGATAAAATATCTAGTTGACAGTGGGTGTTGTCTCTACCGGGTGACTCAACTGAAAATAAAATTAATTTAAAACACACAATGATCGTTTATGTAATACGGTATAAAAATGTCAAAGGTTATTTCCTAAGTGATCGTACAAAATCGATTAGTCTTTTTTTTTTTTTTTTGACAAACTTCATCTAGGAACTCTTGACTTATAACACGTTGTTACTCGATTAACAAATAATCTGGAAACTGTTTAATTATTGTTACACTTATAAATTGACTAAATGACAAATTACGGTTGACGGAATAAATGGAAATCTAACCAAAACGCTATTTCATATAATTGACACGTTAAATTAATACAAAAATGGATTATTACCATTCCTACTTTTTTTTTTTTCATTCCGACCATGTAATATTCTCCTCCTGTTTCCTTTTTGGTATACACACGAGCCACGAAACCACGAATAATCATCTATGGCCAACGCAAAGTGTGTAAGAGTAAGAGAGAAAAAGACAAACACACACACAGACATCCATACATACATACATACATACATAGAATAGAAGAGAAAGTTACGAAAGTACGCCAAAATTAAGATACAGAGGCTGAAACGTTAACCGCAGAATGGAAGACCACAATTTATGAAAGCAACTAATATATATACATATATATATATATTGTATGTTCGATCAAAGGGGTTAAGATAGATTGATAGACTTAACACATCGACTTTCCTGTTAGAATGTACACAAGTATTCTTATTACCAACATGTATCATCAATTCATTATATTCGCTTGGGAAAAAAGAAATCCATTATTTTAAGTTTAAAATAAACGTCAAAATAATAGATTTCTTTTACCCCAACCTAATATATATATATATTTCATTTGTTTTATATAATAAATGTTATCATAAATATACTCATATGCGTAGATCCAAGGTAAACCATATAAGAGCAAGAGCAAGAGCAAGAGAGCAAGAGCAAGAGAAAGAGAGCAAGAGCAAAAGCAAGAGCAAGAGCAAGAGCAAGAGCAAGAGAGCAAGAGAAAGAGACCAAGAGAAAGAGAAAGAGAGCAAGAGAAAGAGAGCAAGAGCAAGAGCAAGAGCAAGAGAAAGAGAGCAAGAGCAAGAGCAAGAGCAAGAGAGCAAGAGCAAGAGCAAGAGAAAGAGAGCAAGAGGAAGAGCAAGAGAGAGAATAGAGTATAGGCGTGAGCGCGCGCGCGTGCAAGGCGCAGCAGACAGGGGTGGGGCACGTCAAGGAGGGCCCCGCACCGAGGACGGGGAGAGGGGCGCCTAGCAACAGGCCTGCCGGCACTCAGGCAGAGAGCAGTGTGATTAAATAAAACTGGCGTCGGGCACGGCGACCCACCAGGCGTTGACATCAGGCTTGCGCGCGAATGGACAGGCGACGCACGCACTACACACATACACAACACACGCACATACACTTATATGAAAAAATAAGAGACCAACCGACCAACGCACGCCTGCGTGTGGTGCTTGCTTGCTTTGCTGCTGCTTGCGTACGTGCTTGATCTCTCGCGCGTGATTCTGCGCAAGAAAAGTGCACGATATGTGTGTATGTGCATATATGTTTCGTCGTCGACATGTCGCTGCGAACACAAATGCGTTTTATACGACGGGAGCAGCGAATTCTCTCCTCCAACTCACATGATGATGATGACATATGTGTGACTGAACACACTATATATATAATACTATTTCTTCTTTTTTCTATTTTCTTTTAATAAATGATACCTAACATAAATTAGACTATAGGAGGATGGTTTATGTATGTGTATGTGTGTGTTGTAACTTGGAAATCGGTAATATTACTGATAGAAAGTTTCTTTTTTTTATCTATAGAGAAAGAGAGAGAATTAAAATTAATTTTAATTCAAACATAAATTAAAGGAATCTTCAGTTAGAAAAACAAGATAACTTAATTGTGAGTTTTGAAAATTTTTGATACTCGGAAAAAATTTTCCAACCTTGGGGGGATTTGAATCTGCGACATCAAATTTAAAACGTCTCCTCCCTCCTACCTTCTTTGGCATTGTGCAACGTTGCTCTTTAGCCACCACGGCTAATTGTATTCTTATAAGATTGTTGCCCAATTATTCTATTCATGTTAACTGTAGGCTATTGCATTTTTAAAATATAAAAGATTAATAATTGTAAGAAATATATATGTATATAAAATTCTAAGAGAAATGGATAAAAGAAGAGGGTGAAAGAAAGATAATGCGATATAAAATACTTGACTGAACTGACACGTTGCTTGTTTATGATCATTATGTTCCGCGAGTAATGCGAACTCTTGTTATCATTTGAAGTATACATTAGCTGACTCTACCGTTTCTCGTAGATAATTACCAGTCAATATTCGGTATTGAATTACGAGTAGAAGTTACGTTCCAAACAGTAATACAAAAAGAAGAAATAGAGGAACGATATTTAAAATGAAATGAAAATGAAAAAAAATCAATCATGTTATAAAGTAACTTGATGAGGATCGTTCTCTTAGGATCAAAATATTGTAAGATTATTTTTAAAATTAATTCTTTTTTTTTCTAAAACATCACAAAACTTGTAATTTTGAACAATCCGAAAAACCCGTAATAATGAACACCAAATAGTACATCACCCACCCCCTCTTCTCCTTATTAAATAATTATGTAACTAACTATATTAAAAGAGTTGATTAAAGTTTGATAAATTTATCTCTAAGGGACACAACTGACAATGAGTCTAGTTAACTGTCGAGTTTTAAATATACAACACTGTAGAGTAAAGAAAAGCATAAGAAAGGATTACGTTAGCAAACGAAAAAGTTTACTAACTCTCTTTCTCTTGATTTAAAATTTCAGACTCGTCTAAAAGTTATAATCACGGAGGAAGACGGGACTAACTTTTCCCTTTATGTATGTAGAGTAAGCACATACATAAGTACTGCATAATTACGTTCTTCAAGTTAAATTCAATGAACTGTGACTAGAGAAGTTATTAGAAATTCATTTAACTGAACTATGCCACAAGAAGAAGAAGAAGTATAGAGAAAAAGAAGGAAAAAAAACAAAGATTTCAAATGGCAAAACTTTTAAAAATGATTTTTCAAGATTTTTTTGAGGTTAACTATTTCCTCGAATAAGAAAAACTAAATATTTCCTAGAAAAATTGTTATTCGAATTGCTAATAAGAATCTATTTCGTTGGAAAATATATGAATGATTTCATTTAATTGTTATTTGTAATATAGCAACGCGAACGTATGAATTAACATTCACAGTTTGGAGAATCTAATCGATCGAAGATGACACCGCTTGAAAACATTCGACATGCGTTATCCGAGGAAAAACGATATTTCTATCAACGTTGGTTAGTATACTTTAAATAAGTTTCTTATCGTACGAAAGAAAGAAGGAAAAAAATAAGCAAAGCGTGTTTTAATCATCTGTTTTCTGACTATTTGCATAAAGAAGGTATGTGTGTGTGTGTATAATTGTACACGATGTGTCAAAAGTTCGTAGAACTTTTAAACGAATAATTAGAAGGTAAAAAAAAGAAATCGAGAAAAGAAACTAACCTCACAAAAGAAAAATATCTAGTAATTAATTTTTAAACTGATCTAGAAACTTTAGAGAGGTTCGTATTCCTATCGGCAAACGCTTCGAACTCTCTTTCGTATTTTCATATTTTCCTAACCTACACTATTTTCAAAAACTACGACTTTAATCAAGTTTGAAGAGTTTTCTTTTCTGTGAATCGAAATGACGAATGCAAAAGAGACTACATTGGCATAACAAATGTAGAACAAACTAGTAAGAAAAAAAATAAAGAAATAAAAAGAGAGAAAGATAGAGATAAAAGACCATTTGTTGGAAGCTTTAAACCAATTGTAACGTTCCTTTTAAACTAAGATTAATGGCGGACTCCTGGGGTCAGCCGTTTTACGAGTATTTTAAACAAGGATTTGTTCGAGAGTGAATGACCGTTTCATGATTATTGCACTAAATATATACACATACATGGATATACATGGAAATGCACGCTACAAATAAATGTAAATAATTTGAGGTTAACAAGTTTCGACGATTATAATGCGTCCATTTTTTTAACACAGAAAAAGAAAAAAAGAAAGGAGATAGATAGATAGACTTCTATAAGTGTTAATGAATCATCTCTCATCACGTCCAATCGAATAGAATTGTTCCAAAAAATCTCTCCTCAGCAATATCGAATTTCGCTCGGTCGGTAATAAAAAAAAAAAAATCTATACAAATTCGATCTAGGGTTATTTTTTCCTCTCTTATCTTTACTCGTAAAAATAACTGACATAAATCCAAAATGTTATTACAATTACGAATATATATATAGTAAAAGTAACCAAAAACAAAGAATGAATAAAAAAAAAAAATAGAAAAAATTTACAAATACGATGCAGAGATATGGACGATATTATATATATATAAAAAAAAAATATAAAAAAAAAGGATGACTAGTTACCTGATCGATAAGAGAACACCACACACCACGTGCTCCACGATGATGATCCTGAGCGTAGTCAACGTTGAAGAAGGGAGAGCATAAAAAAGAGAAAAGAAAGAGAAAGAAACAGAGTGAAAGAGTGAAATAGAGATAGACAAATTAGACGAGTATACACGTATAAGAAAATGAAGGGGAAAAAAAAGAAAGAAAAAAAGAAAGGTGATATAAAATGTTAGTTACGATTGGCAATGGTTTCCATCAAGAAGTTTGTTAGCAAATCGTAAAAATAGATTAAAAAAGAATACCAAGAGAAAGATAGAAAAGAGAAAGGGTTTAGGGTGTGTATTGGGTAAAATTGTTGGTAGTGTAATAATGATGATGACAATGAAGTATAGGATGAAGAAATTAAGATAAAGATAGAAAATCACTAGAGGCCCTCGTTATAAACTCGATCGAAAAGTTGCCACGTTCGGATAAAATTACTAAAAGAAAAAAAAAATGAAAAATCTTTTCTTCGATCTTCCTTAAATTTTCTTGCGAAATAAATGGAATCCAATCAGGTCGACGAAATTAACCTATTTTTCAAATAAATAGAGTTCTGGAATATGAACTCACACTTGGTATTTTGGCCCGGTTCGTAGGGAAATTAGAAGACGATGAAGATGACGGAGACAGAAGAAGAAGAAGAAGTAGAAGTAGTTGTAGGATTGTTTTTGCAATAGTGTGGTGTGTAAAATGGTGTAGGATAGTGATCGTGGTTGTGGCGACGTGGTCTTCGATTGGAGACGATATATCCCGGAATGAATTGGTCGTCGTTGGTTCTCGCAGCGTCTGACCGGCTTCTTCCTTCCCCTACTTTTCTCGCGTTCCAATGGATTTACCAGCAGCAAACCAGCAAACCAGCAAACCGGTAAATCTCTTTATCTCTATTTCGCTCTCTCTCTCTCTCTCTCTCTCTCTCTCTCAGTAAAACTTTTTGCAGACTACCCTTGGATCATGTAGTTCCTAATTTTTCTGATTTAGGAAAATTTGGTTGATTTTTTGATGAACTTACGGGAAGATGATTAAAAAAAAAAGATGATGAAAATGAGTAATAAAAACCAAATAATGAAGATGATTAGGAAAGAAGATGGTGAAGATGATTAAAAAAAGAAAAAATGGTGAAGATGATAAGGATGAAGGTGAAGAAGATAAAATAAAAATATGAATAAGATAAACTGTGAAACCAGATATAAATTTATGATATAAAATTAAGATATAAATTTATGTAAAAATATGTAAACACATTGGAAAGAGAGAGATATATATGGTGAATTTTTTTCTCAGTACTTCCCCCTCCCCCCTCCTTTTTTTCTTATAGTAAAGTCAGTCTCTGTTTGTCTCTATCTCTTCTTTCCGCGACCAATCGAAGTGGTAGCAGATTAACACGTCACCAAACACTCGCAATTCTCGTGTCTCCGGGGCCAGGCCCGATGTTGGTAACGTGGCATGTTACTAGATATATACAACCACGTCTTACGTGTCTCTCTCTCTCTTTTTCTATTCGTTCTAAGCACGTTTCGCTAATCCAAAAAAATGTAAGATATAAATACGTTAAGACGTCTCTTTTTTTTCTTTTTCGAGTACAAAATATTCGACATTTAAAATCGCAAAATTTACATTTAGACTTTTATCTCTTTTTTTTCTTGTTTTTTTTTTTAAAAAACACCGGTGTAAGAATCTTGACGAATTTTAATCGAAATAATTATTAATTGCGAATGAAATGGAAAGAGAAAGAGAGATAGAAGAAATGAGAGTTTAAATGGTAGAGAGATAAATGAACCAGGAAATAAGAAAAAAGAATAAGAAACATATATATGAATGAAAAAATAGGGAGTTAATCACGAAGTAAATAATTTCCCTTCTATCATTGTGACATACTAGTTTTTTATATATTATATATATATATATAAAATAAACAAGAAATATAATAATAATAAAGAAAATGAACAAGATATAGGAAAATGAACACGATATAGGAAAATGAACACGATATAGGAAAACAAACGCGGTTAGGAATTACGTGTGTGTGTATATATATACTAATAATAATAATAATAATGTTGGTTGGTTACGTCGGAAAAAAAGAGAAAAAAAATTGAGGGGAACACCTCCTTTCTTGCGAAGCGCCGATGACGAACTGACCGAGCTATCGTCGTGGAAGATGCAAATACAACAATTGCCGACTAGCACCGACGAGCGCCGATGTGCTACTAACCGTCCTGTGCCAGACGCCGCCGGCACGAAGCCGCACGAGTTTCTCTCGGCAGATATCTCTTGGGGCGAGGCCGAAACTAACCGAACATTGCCGAACGTTAACGACTGTTAACGAACGTACACGAATATCATCGAATCTTACCGAAACGAACTTTCCTTTGCTAATTCGTCATATTTCTCTTTCTTTCTTTATCGTATACACGCACACACTTCCAAGAACACATATCGGAGATAGATAAATGTATATATACACACAGATAAAATATTTTTCTATCTCTTTCTTTCTTTCGTATCTCCTTTCAGCCTTTGTACTTTCCGCCCTGTCTCATCGGGAATTCCTGGCCAAAATCGCTGCATCGCTCGGTCGATCCCTTTATCCTCTCGTACAAGAACGACTACTACTGCTATTACTAACTATTACTACTACTACTACTACTACTACTACTACTACTACTACTACACTACTACTGTGAGAGATAGGAACGCGCCGCCCTTGAGGCCACCGACCGCGACCGTTCTCGAAATTCTCCATATTCCAAAGAACTATGTTTGTATGTATGTGCCATTTCTACCCACCCTCTTTTTTCCTTTACACCACTATCCTCCAACCCCACCACATTTTAGAACCCGTTACTTCGTCTACCTACTTCTATCTTTATCTGACTAATCGCTTCCTTGGATTATTTAAAAAACAATAAAATATATTATTGCATTTTAATAATATTCTCTACCTGTAATTTATTTTATATTTATATTATAATTTCTTAGATTCGATCTTTAATAAATTATTTAAAAATTCAAATATATTTACATTTAAAATATATCATATTTTTTAGCTTGGGAAAAAAGAAATTCATTATTTTTACATATATTTCAAAGAAAAAATAATGGATTTCCTTCTTATCAACTTAATATTTGATATTACAATGTATAATAAATTATTATGTAATCTCTCGTTTAATCTTAAAAGAAATGATTCTAAAATAAAAATATTTTAATATATTTAAATAAAAAGATTATATTTTAAGTTGTGGTGAAAAAAATCCATTGTTTTTATATTTACTTAAAGGAAAAATAATGGTTTCTATTCCACCAATCTAATATTTGATATTACAATATATATAATGAATTATATATCGCATATAAAAATGTTGTATATTTTAAATTATATATCGTATATTAAATTTTGTATATTGCAATATATAATAAATTGTTGTATAATAAAATAAAAATGTAAGTAAAAAAGAAGGAAACAAAATGGCTTGAATGTGTTGAATTCTTTTTTCAAAAAACGATTAGGACTTTTTGTTTTTCCTTCGTTGCTGTTCGTGATGAAAGAAGCGTAAAACTTTGCGAAGCTTAATTTGTCATAAACAAGTCGAGAAAAAGCAAAGCAAATGAAAGGAAAGGAAAGGAAAGGAAGATTCGACCTGCCGTTCCTCGTTTCGACTGGTTTTGCAAACAAGCAAGAACACTGCACAAGGACGAACCATGTCGTCGACGATGACGACGACTACTACAGGGAAAAGAAGAAAAAAAGAGGAAGAAAAAGAAGAGGAGAAGGAGAAGGAGAAGAACATATGTGAATCCCCCTCAGCAAAATTTCCGTCGCGCTTCGCTTATGTCTGAATCAACATTACCACGGAGAATTCGCTCGCTACGGCGCTTTTTTTTTGTTTCTTATTCTCCACTTATTTTATAGTAAATTACCAATAAAGCAGGCATGATTTTCGACACTGGATATAAAAAAAAAATCAAAAGAAAATGAATTGGTCTTAAATAAAAAAGAAAACAGTAAAATAATTATTTTGGAAATCTAACAACATTGTCAAAAGGGTAAAAGAATTGGTCCTAAATAAAAAATAAAGCAATAAAATAATTATTTTTGAAAATTTTACAACATTGTAAAAATTCATAGCAAGTTATCCTAAATAAAAAAGAAACAAGAAAATATATATCGATATTGTCCGAACTCATTGAGTTTGAAGTTGAAAGGGTAAAAGAATTGATCTTAAATAAAAATTAAACCAAGAAGTTAATTATTCTTGAGGTGTTAAAACATTGTCGTACCAAGTTGAAAGAATAAAAGAATTGATCCTAAATAGAACAGAAATAAGAAAATATAATTTTTCGAATGTAACAACACTGTCAAAACTCATTGAGTTTGAAGTTGAAAGGGTAGAAGTCCTGATCCTAAATAAAAAACAAGAAACAATTAAATAATTATTTTTGTAAATGTAACAATGCTGTCCCAACTAATATCAAGTTGTCCTAAATTAAATAAATTAAACCTAAATTAAAAAAACATTAAGAAACATTAACGATATCATTTATATAAAAAATAATATTAACAAATATTTCTCATTATAATAAAAATCATTGTTTAAAAAATATATCCTAACTCATAAATAAATCAAAAATGCATTGTTTCAATTTATTTGAGATTTATTTCTGAAATAAACCATTTATAAAAGTGTGTTTTATTTTATATTATTATCACAGTTATTATATATTATTTTACTGAATAATAATATTTATTAAATTTCATTATTTAAAAATTATATTTAACTCGTAACAACATCAAATATAAATTATTTCAATTTATTTGAGATTTATTAATCCCTGTTTATATTTCTGAAATAAATGAAACATAAAAGTGAATAAATATATATATGTTTTCTATGTGTGTGTGTGTATATGTTGTGTGTATAGTAAAAGAAGCTTTAGTAATTTTTTTCAAATTTTTTAAATCAATAGATCAATAATAATGATCAAAGAGTGTACAAAGTATGAATAACGTTGAAGGTGTAGACCGATAAAACCAATGGTGGTGGTGGCTCGGTTAGATTCTCTATCATTCTCTCTCTCTCTCTCTCTCTCTCTCTCTTTTGTTAGCGTAAGCTAATATATAATGCGTCCAATATAAAGAGCTGGAAGCCGAACGAAGATTTTAAGTTTACACATCCAGTGGCCGGATGCATAAAGAAAGTCTTTGTCTCGTTATTCGACGAACTCGCCCGTAACGTAACTCGCATTCGCGGCTAATGAGCGAAAAGGCGTTACATCTTCCTTTATTAACATCCCTGTGTGTATTTGTGTATTTGTGTGTGTGTAATATGTGTATTGTGTGGTTAGTCGTTACCGATGAAAATTATACCGGTTGGTGAATTTCGGGTTATAAGGTAAGGAAAAAAAAGGAATAACAAGACCCTTTTTCGTTTTTTTTTAAATTAAATTAATAAATTATTTTTCTATAGAGGGGGAAGATATATTTTATCGGAGATGATATTAAAATTAACATTTTTTTATATAATTGTGTATAGAATTATTATTATTATTATTATTATTATTATTATCAAAAGATCCTTGCTTTAACTCGACTTTGGGTCTGATTTTAAGAACCAGGTACGGGTCTAGACCAAGTACTCTGGTTCAGTTATGCCGTTGTGTTTTGATGAAAGTCAGAGTTGTTTTGCATTAAATGCGAGTTAGGCATGTTCTGTGTCTGTGTGAAAGTGAGCGTGTTGTGGTATTTAGAATATTTTGAAGTGTGAGTGAGGTCGGGTTTAAGAAGCGGCGGACTATAGAGCATGTGTCCAGCACAATTGATTTTTGTAGAGGTATGTATGTTTTTGGGTGCAAGTCAATTATTTTTAAGGCATTATGAAGCGTTTTTGGTATGATGCCGGTTGAGGAGATGATTATGGGTACTATGTTGATGGTTTCTTGGTGCCACATTTGTTTAATTTCGTCAGTAAGGGGTATATATTTTTGTATTTTTTCGGTGTGTTTTTGTTTCAAATTGTTTGTATTAGGAATCGCAATATCTATAAGGTACGTGGTCTTTGTAGATTTTATGGTTAGCGTTATGTCTGGTCTGTTGCTGAGGATAGTGCGGTCGGTGATGATGCCTCTGTCCCAGTAGAGTTTTACTTTGTCGTTCTCGAGTACGTTTTCCGGTTTGTATTTGTAGTAAGGCGTGTGCGTTTCTATCAGGTTTTGTTTGAGTACAAGCTGTTGGTGGATGTATTTGGCGACGTTATCATGGCGATGTATGTAGTTTTTGTTGGCGAGTACGCTGCAACCTCCTGTAATGTGGTCTATTGACTCGGTGTATTGATGACACAGTCGGCATTTGTCTGTTTCTAAGTCTTCTTTCAGGATATATTTGGAATAATTGCGCGTTTTAATTACTTGGTCCTGAATTGCTACCATGAAACCTTCAGTTTCACTAAAGATGTTTCCTTTAGTGAGCCAGGTAGTTGAAGCTATTTTGTCTACGTGATCTTGTTCCAGTTGGTGGGGGTATTTGCCAAGTAGTGCTTTGCTCTTCCAACATACTAGCTTCTGTTCCTCTTTTTCGATTCTGTCTTTTGGATCAAATTGGTTGTTGTTTAATTGTAGAAGTGTTCCGGATTTAGGTAGACTCACTATTGCTTTGTGTAGTGTACTGTCGTTAGCTTTCCTGATGAAGTACATCCGCAAGTTGTCTATCTGAGTAAAGTGTAGGTTTTTTATATCAATGAATCCGCGGCCTCCTAGTTTTCTTTTGAGTGTGAATCTTTGTGTGGAGGAGTGAATGTGATGAATGTTGTGTTTGTTGCATGTCGTTCTGGTTGCGATGTTAAGAGCATTAAGTTCGGTATTAGACCATTTAACAATTCCAAAGGAATACGTTAAAATGGGTATGGCATATGTGTTTATGGCTTTTACTGTGTTTCTGGCGGATAGTTGAGTTTTGAGTATTTTGTTTAATCTTTGCTTATATTTCATTTTTAATATGTTTTTTATGTCGGTGTGGTTAATTGAAGTATTCTGTTGGTATCCTAGGTATTTATATGCTTCTCTGGGCTCCATGCTGCCTATCCTCCCTCCTTGGAGCTTAAGTTCAAAAGAGTCTATTTTGCTGTGCTGTCCTTTAATAATGCTATTAATTTTGCATTTACTGGTTCCAAAAGTCATTTTAACATCTGTGCTAAATTTTTCTGCTATGTTTAATAGATGGTCAAGTTCTTGCCTGCTACCTGCATATCCATGTATAATAAGTGTGTAAGTTTGATTTTGTTTTCTCTGTCAATTGTGTATCCATAACCAGTGTTATTGAGTATTCTGGAGAGAGGGTTTAGGGCAAGGCAGAGCCACAGGGGGCTGAGAGAGTCGCCTTGAAAGTTGCCTCGTGTGGGGGCGTACTGAGTGTTGTAGTGTTCGTTCTGAGATTTAATATTGTTGTCCATTTGGCCATTGTATTTTGTAGGAATTGCAATATTGTGTTATCTATTTTGTATATTTTTTGTGTGAGTTGATTTTGTGAGCGATGATGGATGTAAGTAGTTTGTAGATGGTGGGGAGGCAAGTGATTGGTCTATATTTGGTTGGGTTTGTTGTGTCGGTATCTTTGGGTTTTATGTATGTTGCTCCTTGAGTGAAAAAAGCAGGAGTGTCGCTTGGATTTTGGATGATTATTATTATTATTATTATCATTATTAATATTATTATTATTGGTGTTATTGTTTATTTAATTTTATTAGAAAGTTTGTGAATGGTATGATTTGTAAAGATTTAGAAATAGATACATAGTTGGAGATTTTAGTTTTGATTTTTTTGTTGTGATTAAATTTTTAATACTACATTTGCGTTTAATTGTATATAGAATTATTGACTAATTATTTATTATGGAAAGTGTGTAATTTATGATTTGTAAAGAGATTTGGAAATGAATACCAAGTTATAATTCTAGTTTTGATTTTATTTCCGTGGTCAATTTTTAATACTAAATTTGTGTTAAATTGTGTATATCATCATCACTTCAAAACTAATTCATTTAATTCACCTGGGTATATATTCAAAATGAACATAACCTCATTCAAATTTAACTATCAATAATCCTACATTTTGTTATTTAATTCTCTTCATTTTTATTCATCAATATTTTTATTTATTTATATATATGAGCCGTCTATTTTAAAAGAGGGCTACTCCATTTATACTTGAATTGAGATATTTAAAGGTTTGCGTTTCAATGCAATTAAAGATATACGTACAGAATATTAATGAATCATATTGCTTAAGTGTATCTAAAGAAGTTAAATTTATAGTTTCTATTAAAATATTGACAATTATTAAGTGAATATTATGCGTTTTCTTACAAAGAATGGACATAGGCAAGTTTCAAAATAAATAACCAGATTCCTTATAAAATTTGGAAGAGCCCAAGTCCATTCAACATAATTTAAGATGTTTCATATTGAAGAAAACAATACTCAATTTATTTTACATATCTTTACAACACTTCAAAAAACATAATTTATGCGATTGAAAACATTTTTTAACTACATAACGTACAAAATTACAAACATAAATTACAAAACAATTTACTACTCATCTACATTTTGCGTGTGTGAAAGGGATTTGAAGAAATTATGATGTTCGGATGGTATGTATCGTAATAGGTCAATTATGTCTTTGAATTTCGTTGTTGTAATTTGTCTGATATTTTTATACAGTGGTGTCAATACAATGTTTTCGAACTTTCTTGGTCTACCCCAACGCGATAATAAATTCAGGACTTAAAAATTTTCATTCTCATTCATTGATGTNTTGACGAGTATCATACAGTGTCCCATCTAAAAAAATTCTACAACGTTTACGATTACCTATGTAAACTAATACTTCATTCCACTTCTGATAATCGTAAACCAACACTTAATCCGTTCGTCCCTTTTCCATAAGATATATAAGGTGCATAAGAAGGGTTTCGTAAGAGAACTTGAGAGACGAATGTTTCGTATTGATATGTGTTTATTTCATAATGACTCACAACTCCAACATAATACTCCCGATTCTTTCTCAACTTACTCATAAG
This sequence comes from Mischocyttarus mexicanus, assembly GCA_023678845.1. Lineage (NCBI taxonomy): Eukaryota > Metazoa > Arthropoda > Insecta > Hymenoptera > Vespidae > Mischocyttarus > Mischocyttarus mexicanus. Next base: position 525,673 of record JACGTP010000061.1, on the reverse strand, counting down.
ATTAATCCGTAAAAAGTGCACCCTGACCTTTGGTCTGCGCTCCTTATATCCCCTTCCAACACAGGACATCGCCTTCTCTTCCAACGGTCCGCATACCGCCTATATTCTTTATACTTTATCTTAATATATCGATATCCTAAATAAACATCCACACGACTCTCACACTTATGCAGTCGCTAAACACATTCAAACCTACATCTCCTAGCAATAATAAAATAAGCAAAAGCTCAAACGTTTACACCTATAAGAATTTTTTTTATTGAAAATTATTTATATAATGTGTTTAGTACTAAAAACCTACAACGCGCGGGGGAGGGGGTCAAATGTTAAGAAAGGTTACAAAAATTATAGTTCAGTTTACTTTAGATGTTACTTTGTCCCTTATATCCAATACTGCCATATCCATATCCATAACTGCACGTATCCATATATATACTTATATATCATTCATCGGCACTACACATACTCGCACACATATGCATATCACTTGCGATAGGAAGAAAACACTCACACGCGTATACGCAACCCGAAATAAATTACGTACTTGTCCTAATACCGTTATTAAATCTTCAAACGCTCGAATAAGACTAACAATTAATATGAAAAATCAGTTATGAATACAATCGACAGATATCGAACATACATAAAGATCAATGAGAAATTAAACGACCAAATTATTCATAGAATATAAATGACGTCGTTTGAATATAAACACTGGTCTAGGACTGAGAGAAAGAAAGAGAGAGAGAAAGAGGTGAATATAAACAAAACATTCCAATGTTCACCTAAACCGATTGTTAGGGAATATTTTTCTATGCCAAATTTCCTAGAATTCACCGAGAGAGATATAAACATAACCGATGCTTACCTCATTTACTTTTGTCTACACCTTTGCCTATCTTTCTTTCAATACATTGAATACGTACATTTGTACAGCTGACCTACTTGTGTATCGTTGACCTACTTTTCTTACTGGTGACCTACTTTTCAACAGATGTTTTCTATTTCAAATGTTTGATTTTTATTTTCTTTCCTTAATATTTAGATTATTAATAAATAGATTTATATATATATTGGATTATATTTAATTAAAACTAATTAACAAAATAATTATTCGATGTATGTGAAATTTTTTAATAATCATAATTGCAACAGATATACGTATAAAAAATTACAGAATATTCTATTTGTTTCTTAAATCATGGTCTTAGGCTTAAAACTTTTCAACCAACCTATTATTGTATTTTTGTGACTATAGTACTGTGATTTATTTTTGTTCCTGGTGGAGAATATTTTGATCCACACCTTTCGTATTTTAAAAATCGTATATCCAAGGAACTTGCAAGATGACAAAGAGAAGACTCCCTTCTTATCAATGAGTAAGAACGATGGAAACTAAACTAATGAGTCTATCGAGACCGTCTGAAAGCACGCTTCTTCGTTCCTCACTCTCTCTCTCTCTCTCTCTCTCTCTCTCTCTCTCTCTCTCTCTCTCTTTCTCTCTACCTCTATCTCTATCTCTTTTTCTCTCGTTTTCGTGTTTTATATTTAAAAGTGCAAAAGAGAGAGCACTTATATATATATAATAAGTTCTGCCTTTTTTTTCATCTTACGAAACCCTAACGCTTTTAAACGTTTCGAAACTGTTGACGCATCTATTTGTAATATTTTTCAAAACTCTGCTAGCGTCTGACATGGGTGTTGATCAAACAATTCCTCTAATTTTGCGTCTTGAAACTTTATCGATACGCCAGAACGTTTCTTATCCTCAAGTTGAAAATCATTATTTTTGGAGTGATCGAAAGCAGTCTTTGCATGTCGTATCCGACAGAGCATTGTCGCCGTAAGTCTCAACTAGAATTCAGTGTGCTTCAACTTGAGATTTCTTTTGAATAAAGTAGTGCAATAAAATTCCCCGCAAAAAAATACTTTATTTGACCCAAAAATAGACATTTTCAGAAACAATAAACAAACACGTGGTTGACGCTATAGTGAAATACCTAACACTGAAATATAATGTTACATAAAGTACTTCCTTGCCGATGCATTACCAATCGAAATTCCATGCACGGAGTACTGCTAATACCATTTTTTAAGAAAAGACGAGAACTTATTCAAGGTCTTAATATATATATCTTTTTGATTCAGGTGTGTAGTAACGGATCTATGTTTCATCCATTGTCAAATACTATCGCAAAAAATCCTTTTTATCTCACTTGAACATAGGAGTTCAAGCGATCTCAAAAAAATTGTCAGCCGAGTGGACAGCAGCCGTTGAATATCGCTACAAAAGAGAGGTCATTGAAGCTACGGTAACTTATAAACTAATTATCAGAATGTTATGAAATTTTGACACGTATCGTTTGAAGGTTGGTACTATCCAAAAATAATATAGATCTATTAACAGTATTACCATATATGTCAGGCCTGGGACTTATTGAGTGACATGTTATATAGAACACATAACAATGTTGGTTAGAATATATATTACGCTTATTATTTACAATGATTCATTTATTTCTTTACTCTCAATTAATTTTTATCAAACTATTCTAACATTCTTATCGATTTTATTATCCTTATTTTATATGTTGACAAAATTCTAAACACGTAACTTTACAATGTTTGATTACAATTATTTTATAGAAAATTATTGACACATGGGAAAGTTCATTAATAAATATATCTATATTATATTTTTTGAAACGTTTATATTAATTTTTTATTTTTATTACTCACAAAGTAATAATAATAATAATAACAATAATAATAATAACATATCAATGATATCTGCATTATTGCGAGATGCAACATTGTAAATATAATTCGTATACGAATAATACTTTAAAAGAAATATATTTCAATTCTCATAAATTATTCAGGTATAATTATTAATGTAAAATTGCTTTTTCTTGAAAAATTTCATACCGATTAATAAAAAAGAAATTATTAACATTACATTTTTCGTAAACAGGTGTACTACTTTTCGATCTGATTCCCGTACAAAGTAATAATCATAATATCTCAATGGTATCTACATGATTGCAAGATGCAACATTGTGAAGATAATTCGAATACGATAAGGGTTAAAAAAAAGAAAGGAAGAAGAAATTGAGGAAAGAGAGAGACTGTATAATGTACGCGCGCGCGCGCGCGTGTGTGTGTATGTGTGTATGTGTGTGTTAATATATATACGAATAAAGTAAGAAAAAAGGGTGGAGTGGGGTGGGGTTGGAGGAGGAAAGGTAGGGGGGAGGTAGAGGGGGCAGATGTACGTGTGCACTTTAATTCGCAGCTATATTTGCATCCGGTACACCTGGTAACTGGTACCATAGTATAGTATTCCATCGAAAATGCTCGCGTAATCATTGTAGAACACAACGTTGTACTTCTTTTTTCCTTGGTTCCTGTCATTTTATTTTCTCTATCAAGATTCTTATGTATGTATGTATATGTGCACGTAACGCGTATATACGTGTGATATTCTTTGGGTTGGTGGAAAAATAATGTCGGATTTTTTTCTATTGAATTATGATTTAAAAATCCGACATTTTTTTTTCCACCAACCCAATATTTAAATAATGGATTTCTTTTTCTCCTAATTAAGGTGTGTGGGTGTGTATGTTGTGTATGTGTAGACATTTATACGTGTATGTATGTAAATATATGTATGTATATAGTTTCAAAAGATCCGCTTATGGTTGGACTTCATTGTGCCGGTTCGGTGATCATGTCCTCTTGAAAAACTTTGGACGTACGAATTTAAAGCAATTTTCTTTTTCTTCTACATAATCATTAACTATAACCCTGCTAATTTGTCAATGCAAGTTAAAGTACGAGGGAGGGTAAAAAAAAGATATGAGATTTTTTTGTACCGCAAGAAAATTTTCTACCTTCATTGGTAATTCACTATACGTAATTATTTAGATGATCGCATAAGTTTCTTCATGGTTTATTTTATATTATTATCATCTATTATTATTAATTGTTATTTTTATTATTTTAATGATTAATGTTATCATTCTTTTTTTTCTCGCTTTAGTACCTTTTTCTTATGTTATTAATATTAAATATTAATTAATAAACAAAAAATTAATTAAAATAAAATTAATAAAGAAATAAGTAAAGTTACAATAATTAAAAGAATAAATAAAATAAAAATAATTAAAATAATAAATAAAATACTATTTGTATTATAAATATTAAATATGAACTTATTGGACGACCATCATACAATTATTACAATATATAAAAGTTTTTTAACGACACCCTGTTTTTTCTTCTAATTTGTTTTTTGAAACAAAAATAACAAAATTCGACCAATAAGAATGTGGTTGATAAAAACAAATAAACCCAACTGATATATTGTCATTTAATTTTAATAATAATTAACAACGATACGAAACAAATTCAATTAACTTTAACTAATTAACACACCAATGTGAGATCTCTCAGTGTCGATAATACAATTCCAAATCGATCCTTCATTTACACCAAATTTTTAGTAACAAGTGGTCCTTTTACGAGTCGACTTTTACGACAAGCAGAGGATACTGTGGGTATATTCTAGAATCTCCTAACCCACAGGGGAAGGGTGGAAGGATGAGTCTGCTGACGTGCGGAGTAAGAGGTGAGTAAACGATCAGTAATGTTAGAATAAGCCACCTACAAATATAAAACACGAACTATTGTCTTGTCTTGTGAGTATATTTTAGAATCCCACTAATCCACAGGTGGGGTTGGGGGAAGGAAATGTAAGTGTGTAATGTGCAAATGTAAGTGTGAAGAGAGGGAGAACGATCATTAATATTACAATAAACCACCCCGAAATATAAAACACAAACAATTGACTTGTCTTGTGAATATATTCTAGAATTCCTCCCTAACTTACAGATGGGGAGTGGGGGAATTATAAGTCTTGTACAATTGTCTTGAACGAGTATCTCGTAACCCAAAAATTCAATTATTACCCAAACATAACCCAACCATTACTAATGACAACATCACATATTCTTATAAGAAAAAAGAAGGGCGGGAGGAGGAAAAAGAAAAAAGAAATAATTTCCTAAAGTAAAATGTGAAAATAACACGCGTACAAGTATGTTGAGATAGTGAAAATCGATTGGGCCCGGTCGTGTGTGGCGGTAGGATCTGATTCAATCAGAACTATTCCAATTGAAAGGTCTGCGAATATGAGCAAACCGCATACGAGACAACATTATATCCTTGTTTCTCTCTTTCTTTCCCAATCAGAGACCAGAATGAGAGAGAAAGAGACAGAGACAGGGACAGAGACAGACAGATAGAATGAGACGGGTAGGTGGAATGGGGTTGTAGGGGGAAGAAAAATGGGGGTAGAGTGAAGGGGGAAGAGGGAGTATACGTTGCGCGTGCGCGTTCTCTTTTCCTCGGGGTCATCAGAAATTCGCATCGGCCATCAGCCGGTGCCAATAACGTACCAACCAAGGCAGATGGGAGATGAGGTGAGGGAATATATAGCGGTTGGCCAGACGAATAGAGAGAAAGAACATGCGGGGGCCAACTGGGGGGGAACAGGGAGGTGGACAGGGGAGGGAGGGATAGTTGTGGTAGTAACTTTGCAGTCTGCAAGCTCGTACCAAGCAACCCAACTATCTCTACTATATCATCAAGAATTACCCCCGATTACTTTTTTTTTTCTGTTCCAACGATGGGTATTTATTTTTTTTTTTTATAAAAAAGATTCCTTTATTTATTTATTTTTTTTTTAATTGGTTCTTTTGGCTTTTTTACGATCTTTTACGAACCTTTACAGTTTGCAACCTCGTACCAAGCAACACAACTATCTCTACTATATCGTCAAGAATTACCTCTGATTACTTTTATTTTTTGTTTTAACGATGGGTATATTTTTTTTTTTTTTTAAATTCGTTTATTTTCTTTTTTCGTTTATGTGGTTTTTCCTGGTTTTTGCTTTTTCTTTTTAACGATCTCTTTGAACAATTAAGAGGAAAATATTATACGTATTATATTTGTTTTATATATTACGTATTTATTGTGTTGTTATAGGAGATATAATTTCAAAAATATAATAATAATATTATTAAGATATTGGTAATTTATTTCGTTCTTTAGTAATTATATATATATATTGTTATTTTATTTTATGAGTATAGGTAGAAATATTTCCGGTTTGTGAAACCAGTTCACGTATCGAGACGATGAATCATCTGTTAGAGAAATCATTTCGGTTGAAATAATCAGATTATTACTCTTTTGACTCATCGTATAGATATGTACATATACATATACATATACATATATATGTATATGTATATGGTGAGGTTGTAATGGTTAGTTGAAAAAAAAAAGTTTGTAATTACAGTTTGATCATAGCTTTTTGTTAAGTTTTTCTTTTGTATATAATTTTATATGTATTTCAATATTATTAATAATAATAATATATTTATTTAATAATAATAATAATAATAATATTATATTACTTCTTAATATATTTAAATTATATATTGCAAAAAAGGAAAAAAGGGAAAAGTAATTGAAGAAAGTTGAATGTTTTTGGTAAAGGTATTAGAACGAAATGGTGGGATCCAAGAAAGGAAAGAAAGGAAAAGCAGACGCGAAAGTGAGAAAGAGATAAAAAGAAAGAAGAGAGAGAGAGAGAGAGAGAGAGAAAGAAAAGGTTTGGGTTCGAGAGACTGTATAGCAAACTCCTTCGAAATTCCCTGCTGAGACGACGTCTGGCCAGACTCGGCCGAGGAGGATTTTTATTGTTCGTCGCCTACGTCTTATCCTTCCTTCCACACGGAATCGAGCCTTCCATGTCGATACCTCCTCCTCCACCTCCTCCATCTCCACCTCTTCCTCCTCCTTTTCTTCCACCCACGGACAGATTCTCTATTCTCTTTTATATAGGCCGAACTACCTAAAACGTTCGTTTCCTTCCTTCTTTTCGCCTTTTCCCCCTCTCAGACTTCTACAAATTCATTTTATCCTTTTTTCTTGTGTTTTCTCTTTCCTTTATTTATTTATTTATTTATTTCTTGCAATATTATTACTTTTCTCGTTTAGTTTTTTTAAGATATCTGTATATAGATTTTGATTTCTTAACGAGGAAAAAGAATCCTGTTCTATGTGTGTAAGAGTACAAAAATCAGATAAAATATTTATATGTATGTGCAATGTATGTGCAGTTTTTTCGTTAATTTTATAAAAAATAAATATATATATATATATGTGTGTATAGAAGTTTAGTCGTTGGAATAACAAGAATAGCAAATTTTCTCTCTCTTTCTCTCTCTTTCTCTCTCTTTTTTTTCTCCCTTTCTCAGTCTTTCAGGAATATACGTTTGAACGGTAGTAGGAAGTCGTGCATCACGTTCAGAGTCTGAGAAGCGAGCAAACGACGGACCCGTTGCAGCGGGCTGCATCGATTTTACGTACGATCGCGGAACCGGAAACGAACGTCTACTTAACGTGGATGTGAAATCGGTCGAATATACTTGGGGTGGAGGTGTGAGGGGTAATGGATAACATTTTTAGCCTCGTTTCTTTTTAATTTTTTCCTTCTTCTTCTTCCTCTTCTTATTCTTTTAATTTGTTAACATTTTAATTAACGTTCCCCTTCAACTTGTTGTGTTCATCATTAAATAATAAATAAAATAATGTAACAATATGTGATAAATAAAAATATAATAGAAAAAGAAAAGGAAAAAAAATGATTAATGATTTTATTTTTGATTGCAACATGTAAGATGTTTTACAATAGAATAAAGATGAATCAGTGTTGCAACCATATTCGAAGTGTCATTAAACCCTATGAAAAAGACGTCGTACATCTACGAGAAGAAATGCATCCCATCCGGCCCAGTTCGCGCGTCATACGAGACGCAAATTGTCATTTGACTTGTCGACCGACAGTTGCAGATTGCACATCCAAGTATCTAACACAGACCAGCGACACTTGCTTGCTTGCTTGCTTATACCCATACTACTACTACATAAATACAAAACACGTATATGTATATACTACATATATACATACTAAATAAATTTCGTATCGTTGCATGTATCTTTATTCAACGGCGACGACGAAAGTTCTACGAACGGTTTATCGGTAATCTCTCTTACTTCTTCTTCTTCTTCTTCTCGAGAAAGAATGTTTCTTTTTTTCTTCAAATTATTATTTACTTTAAATAATTATCGAATCTCTTCTAATTGAAAACGATTTATCTATTTAGAGATATAAATTAATCTTAAATAACTTAAAATATAGTACAAAAGAAAATATTATTTTATTTAACGTCATCCATAAAAATTTCTATTTCTTTTCGTAAATAGAAAAATAAAAATAGAAAAAGAAGAATAAGAATAAGATGACGATGACGATGATGATGATACAGATGAGGGTGGATGAATACATAGAATACAGTGATACGCATTGGCGGCGGCAATGAAAATTTAGCATTCACCGCAACGCCGAAAATGCAGTATTATGTATATATATGTATATACATAACATACATAAATACATACATATTATAAATATATGTATATTAAAGAGAAAAAAAAGAGAGAGAGAGAGAGAGAGAGAGAGAGAAAGACACACAATAACGACAACGACATCAGCGTCGGGCGTGGCGGATAACTGACCTCGCCTCGTCTGGCCCCTCACGAAGCATCGTTCGTACTACCCCCACTACTGGAGTTAGTAACGTTGCCCTTCCCCTTCCACTAACTTTACTCCCATACCCCCACTCCGCTTGCCTCTGGCACGTTAGTAAAATATCCCCACTCCCCCAGCCACCCGCATGCTAGAACGATACCCCCACCACGTGACGTCGGAACGCCGACCTTAGTACCCCCACCACTGGCACCGGCCGTTGTCACAGCCGCCGCAGCAGCCTGCACCGGAGACGCGCCGCCACACGTCCCGACGTAGATACAACCGACTCCTCCCCCCTTTACCCTCTGCCTATCTACACCCCAACATTCCCCTTTCCATCCAACCAGTCACCAACCCCTCACTCCCTTATTCATCTACCTCCTACTCCTACTCCTACTCGTGCTCTTCCCCCTACTCCTCTTCCTCAACCTCATTCTCATCCTCATCCTCATCCTCATCCTCGTCCTCATCCTCCTTTTCCACCTCGCACGTCTCGTTCGCGGCCTTCCGCGCCCCCGGTAGATTGGCTGACGGCAGTCTGGCTGTCTGGTTGCCCGGCAACGCCGTGGCTGCCCGTCGCCGTCGTCGTCGTCGTTGTCGTCGTTGCCATCGATGCTAGAAGGGTGGGCCTACTGATGGCTTTAAACTAACTTGTTATACGAACAAGATACTTTACTAATTATTATTCTTATGAGCAGTCTCTATATTTATTTTTTAATTCATATGTTATACCATACCTACAATCGTAATTTAATTTTTTCCTTCTACTAATTTGTTATTACTAACTTATCCACTGAAAAGTTATTACTAATAATTACATAAGTTATTAGTAATTATTAAATAAGTTATTACTAACTTATAACTAACTTATTAAACGAACAAAATACTTTACTAACTACTATTCTTCTTCCTACGAGTAGTCACTATATTTATCTTTTAATACATATGTTATATGTATATCCATCACCACACCTACAATTGCAATTTAATTTTTTTTTCCTACGATGAACTACCTATCCCACCCTCATTTTTCTTTACTTCTCTCTTATGTCTGTCTTTATTTTATATTTATCGATTATTTTCTATACTATTTAAAATAAAGCATCGTTGTGTCTTAATTTATTATGAATTTAAATTATACATATATATATTTAATTCTTTTTATTTTTTTAAATAAGCAATAGGGATAGGGGGAGGTAAAAGGAATGTATTCGGACCTGGGGATTCTCGGATTAGAATTCTATGATTTAACCAACTACTCTAATCATCTTCTTATAGTATCAGCCATCTGTTTAATATTTTTTTGTTTTAATCGTATAATATTGGGTTGACAGAAAAAAAAATGTCGGCTTTTTGGCCACAATTCAATAGGAAAATCCGAAATTTTTTGTCTACCAACCAAATATTTTAATTTTTTTGGTTTAATAAACTATATGTGTACTTTACATGGGATTGAAACCTATTTTTTTTTGTAAGTCCTAATATATTTCGCGTGCGTTATACACCCATCACCCATTATAATTTATCCTTCTCTGTTTCCTATTCGCATGTGTGAATTTACCTTACATATGTGTTCGTAGGTCATGCCGATGATATTTGAGGAACGCGTATATATGAGCTGGTAACACTGATAGAACCAAAGAGAACTGCTTCGAGGATTCCATAATGTTTATCTATCTAGGTAAAGAGAAATATACAGTGATTTAATTTATAGGATGTGTTCAAGAGTAAATTAGATAAAATGTAATACAAAAAAATTGAAGAGAGAAGGAAAAAAAAATATTAAGAAAGAAAGAAAAAAAGAGATAGAACGAATATAATATATTATAATATATTATAATATATATTATATTAAATAAATATTATATTAATATATTATATTAAATATATAATATATTATAATATATTATATTCGTATATATATAGTTGGTACTCTAATTTCAATATTTTCTGCAAGAACAAACGTATTCGTTTATATTCAGGAATATCACATCATAGTCATGTTTACTTTGACAAATGATTGATCGATATGCTTTCTTACGAAGATTTTTCACCACCATCTTGCTCTAGAATAATTTTCAAATTAACTTAAAGACTACCCGTGACTATATATTTGTAAATAAAATTTACAAAAAATAAATAAGAATAATTTGTTTGTATATTTCATTCAACAAATGTTGACCCCTTGCATGCGAGTGTAAGGCAAATAATAATTCAATACGTTCTTACACTTTTTGGTTATAAAACGTTTTCAAATATTTTAAAACGAACCTAAAGACATCCAAAACTTTGTATTCGTAAAAAAAATTTAAAAGAAAAGAAATAAATAAGAGTAATTTGTTTGTATATTTCATTCAATAAATATTGAACCCTTGCATGGAAAGAAAAAAAGAAAGTTTTAATCAATTGGTTGTGTGATATAATTATGATATAGTTAGGTATTAGTAAAGTAGGAAAAAAAAGAAAGTGCATTTTGGAGAGGGCTGCGCGTATGGCAGCAACGTGACACGACAGGGACTAGTCTCCCTTGAAGAGAAATCCAGTCGTTAGTTCACCGGTAGTCAGGTAACGAAGAGCCCTTTTATTGATGGGTGGTGCGCGTTCAACGAGTAGGACGTCAGTGGTATTTCATAGATGACACAACAACTTGCAATAACTAAGTATACGCCAATTTTTGGTATTATGTAATGATAATCGATATAATCATCTATATATTATCAAAATTAACAATTAACTAAAACAAAAACGATATTAAAATAATTATTTTTACAATAGTTTCTTATTTTTACCAATAATTTCCTATTTTTATAAAACTAAATTAAAACAATAATTTATCGCATTAAAAATTATAATAATAATTTTAAGTTGACCAAAAAACATTAATCTGCGTGATACTTTCAATTAACAAATAAAAGTTTCTTTTTTCGTTGTATACACAATGATAATAAAATAATTATTTTTACAATAGTTTCTTATTCTTTATAAACAATATATTCTATTTAATTTTATAAATTAAAATTACTATTATTTAAAATTAACATTTAAAATTCTTAACACAATTATATTTATCCTTCGAAATAATAATATTTCATCGAACTTTGATAAATCTGTATAATATTTTTCTTCTTCGAGTAAAAATAAACGATGCAAACCTTATGAAACCTTTATTGACCAACCCCATACCATACCTACCATCAAACAATAAATTCAACATCGTGGTGGTTAGTATAAATATAACTAATAAAAAATAGTATTATAACTTAAATACTATACTTTATTTTTTTTTCATATCTACTTTAGAAAGAGAGTTTACTCTAACAACAATAACAACTACTACCACTACTACAATATAAAACAACCCTTACGTTTTCCCCACCCTTTCCATTCTTACTAAGGTCGGGGAGGAGGATGGTTGGGGCCAGGGGGTAAGTTGGTCTAGACACGACTTTACTCTCGAGTACTCATAGCAAATCGTAACTAGTTTAAGAAGTTCATCCTCATATGATCGAAACAATATGCTTCTCTTTCTCTTTGTTTCTGTTGCTTCTGTGTGTGTGCATGTGTCCATGTGTGTGTGTGTGTGTGTGTGTGTGTGGATGAGTGTAAGCTTTCTGTACTAGTTTATCAAGAAGAAAAGGAAACCATTGAATAAGTGCTTTCTTAGATGGAAACAATGAATAGGGAACGTCAACGTTGCTTTTATTCGATATCATCTTCAATATTTCATCTGCAGGGGGAGGAGGGAGGTAGTCAGTCGAAATTCGTACCACCCCCTTCCCCCTGTATTATCAGTATATAAAACAATGAATATTAAAAACAATTGTTTCCTAAATTTCTATTGAAATAAAACATATTTTTAGTATACAATTTTTCAATTGTATCAATGCTTTTTTGTTTTTTGCAAATGTATATTTTATTATATGAAAATATAAAGTATTGTATTTATATGCAATTGATAAGAAAAAAATGTTATTGATATTAAAAATAATATCATTTTCTTTGTTTACTATTTTCGTGCAGGTGTTTGATACTTTTGTAAGAACAATTTTTGGTTATCATTCGAGTAAAATTATATTTTTGTAACCAATAAAATATTCTTCTGCGATTAAATTTATATATCAATATGAAAATTTAATGGATCCTTAACATTGTACAATGAAACTTAACATTATACAAGTAAATATTAATTATTTACAACTTAGTGGGAAGGGGGATAAGGATATTTAAGTAACTCACTGTACAAACATATTATTTATGTACCAGTTAATCGAATTCTTTTCGTAATTTGTTTTATTTATATAAAAATAATAATATTGTAATATGAGGAAAAAAATATCTCGGTGAAAATTATGAATTAAAGAAGCCCACCTGTTAGGCATATTTCGATACATTACCGTGCATACCTTTAATATGAAAAATACAAGCATTCGTTCGTAGAAATGAACGAAAAATATGGCATCTCAGCCTGTTTTCTTTCTTTCTGAGTCATAGTTTAACCGTCGTTCGAGTGACTCAGCTTCTGAGATTGTCGACAATGTCGTTAGGAAGACGTGGCATATCTTGGAGAACTTCGGGAGTTAGTAACCGTCACTGGTTATGACCAAATATTATTTTTATATCTTCGATTTATATTTTTTTTTCACGATAAATGTGATGGCATTTCGATAAATCGAAATTGTTCCAACATGGCGGCGACCAATTTCGATAAATCGATTATTTTTATTATTTTCCCGTCTAATATTAATAATTAATACAATTGTTAATATAATTTAATTCTATAATAATAATAACAATAACAAAAATAATAATAATAATTATTATTATTATTATTTTAAAGAATACTTTCTTTTGTAATACATTTATACTTCTAACCTATAAATTTAAATATATTATTATTATAATTTAATTTGAAAACACGTTTAATCGACGAATTTAAACAATCCTAAATTTAAGTTTAATAGAATGTTTTCCTTTTAAAAATAAAATAAATTATAAATAAATAATATTAAAAATTAATAAGATATATAATATTCGAAATATGTTGAAAATAAAAACTAGGTTAAGTAAGACAAAGATACAAAATTAATTTCCGTTATAACAAACATATATTTATAAAACACTAAAATAAAATAAATATATATAAAGAAATAAAAATAAAATATGGAGGTAAAGAGAAGAAAAAGGGAGACTGTAAATGGCACACACCAGGTTGAATGAAAATGTTTTACCCGATAACCAAGAGTAGCTGCTTTTCCGCGTTGCGGTAAGAACGCGTGCTCTTTATCCGTTCAATACCTGGATCAAAATTCCAGGTCACGACACCGCGGATCACGTGCGCCGTTCCGCAATGCGAAAGCCGACATAACCTCGAAAAATCGAGGAGAGTCACCTGCCGCCGGTCTGCTGCATGCTACCAAGTAGGTACATGCACATATGCACATGCACATGGACTTATGCATATACATGTATGCACACCTAACACACCTCCATACACACATATATATCATATAAAATATACGAATAAATATATATATTTAGACCTAGCTAAAATTTCACTTCCAAGTTATCCTGATCGTCTCGAGGATTCACATAATTTCGTCGAATTTATTTTTCTTTTCTTTTTCTTTCATCCCTAACGTTCCTACTCCTCCTCTATCATCTCCATTTAATTACTTTTCTTTTCAATATTTTTCTTCTTACGATTCTCTTTTTAATAATAGAATCTTTGTTCTTGGAGTTGTATTTTTTTTCCAAATGAAATTCATTCTTCTGGAACAATTAATTAATCACTATTTTTTTTATATAAATTTTTCAATGAATTGATATGTAACTCGTATACTTTATATACTTGGAATAATTTTTGGTAGTTTTAAAAACAACTCGTAAAATTTTAAATTGAAGCATAAAAAAGAAAAAAAGAAATTTGATAGAAAAAGTTTCTTTGCATAAGAAAAAAAAAAAAAAGATCGAACGCGGTAAATTTAGAATTCAAAACCCCTTGTGTATGACTTTATGTAATCATTGATCGTTTCTATTACTGCAAGATTGCATAAATGTGCTCAATGATGTATCACAGCTTTGTATACTTGTATTTCCAATTATTTTTATCCTAATAACCCTTTCCGAAAAGAATGTTTACTAAAATATAATTTAATTACTCGTAGAAAACAAAGAAAAAGATTATAACATTTGATAATTTTTCTAAAAATTATCTACACACCACGTACGTGTTTGTACGCATGCATAAATGCATCTATGAAAGCATACATAAAAGAAAATAATCCCCTTTTTATTGTTACTTTTTAAAAATCAAATATAAATGTGGGTTAAATAAAATAATAATAATAACTTTTAGAATGAGCATAAACTATATTGGCATGAGTACGTTTAAAGTAAAACGTTTTAAAATCTACAAGTCGGTCGTTCCATAGATAGATGAAATGGTCGTGAATCACCTCCTGAGTTTGGAATGTCGGTCCCCGTGCATCGTGCCACTCTGCATTCTCCGCGTGTTGTCTGCAAGAAACCAACGTGTGTGCTTTTGTATTCTATCGTAAGAGATAAAATTGTACACGTTCGCATAATATCCTTTAAATCCTTACTACTTTCACATTACATTATGTATTACTATTATTATTATTTATTCTAATTTTATAATTTCATAAGAGAAACATCCAACGAGAATATTCAGCTTGTTTCGAGATTCAAAATTTTTGTTTTTAAAAAATAATAATTGTAATATTATTTAAAACTTTTATAAATGTATTATTTATTAAATCGAATCGTAAAGTAAGTATCCTCTTTTTTTATCAGGTATTTATTTTTTACTTTAACATTAAATAACAAAATTAAATTATCATTGAATAAGAAGTTACTTATATTATTCGATTTAATATATTTGTTAATAAATATTAAATAAAATACCTTCTGTTGCTAATTATATTTGATAGAAATTATTTAAAGATTGGATAAATTAAAACGTCAATCGAATTTCTGGGTTACTTGACAATCAATGTTTTTTATGTTATTTAGATTTATTAATTGATTGATTGATTCATTCATTCATTCATTTATTTATTTATTTATTTATTTAGGTAAAAAATATCACTTTATTTCAATTATTTTCATTATCTGCTATTACAAAATGAAGCAGTTTTGAACTATCATTGATAAATGCTAAATCAATATTTAATATATATATATATATATATTTATGTATAATAATAATAATAATATATATATTAATATATATATACCAATGTAGATCACAATTGAATTTCAGTGTTTAAAAGATCAATGATAATAAATTTAAAGATAGTCTTGCATAATGTATCTTAAGTTCCTTACCACGAAGAAGTATGCTATATGTACACGATTAACATTCCATGATCAAACTTGAACTTTATCTTGACTTTCGTAAACAATCTGTACAATTTAAGAATAGCGCATTATATTTTATAGCTTGTTAAATTAAATATACATATACATATACATATACATATACATATACGAATGAATTTGTTTTAATTAAGCTTCTCTACTATTAAATTTTATTTATTATATTTCATAATGCATATTTTTTTATTTCTTTTTTTTTCTTTTTTTTTCTTTTTTCTTTTTATATTCATTATTGCATTGTCATCCTTATATAAACATGTTCTTTATTATTTTACACAGAAAAGCGTAGTTGCTTACAAATACAGATTTTTATTTCTGTATAAATAGTAACAGAGCTTTGTAATATTAAAATTATATTACCGTTGGTTGTCGTTGTTGTTGTTGTTGGTTATTGCTGTTGTTTGTTATAATTGTTGTTAGTACATTAAATATAATAACATTGTTTTTATACATCGGTCATAACATTTTTCTGTGCAGACAGTTTCGTCCTATTTAAATAGAACCCTTAATATTCCAATATCTTATATTTAATTTTTCAAAATCTGCCGTGCACACTGTTAGTAGGGTTTTTAATTTATTTTTAATATTTTCTGAAAACAATTGTCGTCATCATTGTCGTATAAGAAAAATTGAGCCTCGTTTTATAATTATGTTTAATAATCTATTCGTTTGTTTCCTCGGTGGAGATGTTTTCAGCGTGTTTATAAGAAACATTGAAAAATATTTTTAATACGTATAATCTTTCATAGATTTTGCTACGTAAAAGTGAGAAAAAGAAAACCTAATTTATCGGTTAAAAAATGTTTTTCCATTTATAAATGATATTTTAATCCATCTTTTTTCGTTACCGTATTCTATCACATTTACAATTCGTAAATTCTTTAATTAGAAACACAATAATTTCTGTATCATGTTATTAGTTTGATATCGACGATGATAATAATATTTATTCCGCGTGTCACCACAGTAGATGGATAAAAATTTAAATTTACCTGTTTATTATATTTCTTAAATCCAATGAAAAAGAAAGAAAGAAATTTGCTTGTTACAGAACCAAACGGTTTAATATTTAAAAATGTTCCTTCTTTATTTCTTTTTTTACAATCGAAACACAATATACATCAATTTTATTACTTTCCATCCCCCCTCTTCTGCTTACTCTCTCTCGCTCTCTCTCTCCTCCCCCCTCACTCTCCCTCTCTCTCTCTCTCTATTTCTTTGTAAAACACTTCAATAAGAAAATATATGTTTATGTAAGTATGCGTGTTGTTAAATACTTAAATTAATCAAATTTGTTGAAATATACTCTTCCTGAACTCCACATTATTCATTACTTCTTATACGATTTGTCTTATGATGTGAATAAATTGATAATTAGGGATTAATCTTTAACATTAATAACAACCCATATATAGGTCTTCGATACAAAGGTCCCAGTATAAAAAAAAACTATCTACCGATCCGTATAGGAGTCAAAAGAATTTAAAAATGAAAAAAAAATACGAAAGGGCTAGAAATATTATTTCCTTAGATGAATTAAATAATTAAAAAAGAATAAAAAAAAATAAAAATAAGTTATCGCGTAGAATAATGAGAGAGAAAATTTATTTCCCTAATTTTGTGTATAGAAAAAAAAAAGAAAGAAAGAAAAGGAATTATAATAAAAAGAAATAACTATAGAACGTTGTTATTATGAGAATAAAATTTGTTTAGCATCATATTTTGCAAATGAATATGTGGGTAGAAAAAAATACTTGCGAGTATAAACACACACATACATATAAACATATATATTAGATCGTAAAGTATGAAACTTGTAAAAAGAACAAACTTGATTAACATTACTCTCTGAAAATTTCATATTTTTTCCAACCTAATATATATAAATATATATAAGAATCTTTCCGAAACTACTTTTTGTTTACTTTTGTCATAACAAGTTGTGTAAAAGTTGACTTACCAGATTATAAAATCCATGGTAAAGTTAATTTTTTTCTCTTTTTATTATTTTCTCATCACTTTATTTGCAATTGTAGAGAGAGAGGAGAGAAAGGAAAGAGAAAAGGAAAGAGAAAAGGAAAGAGAAAAGGAAAGAGAAAAGGAGAAAGAGTGAGAATGGTATTGCATACTTGGAAGAACTTTAGGAGTTATTAATTTTGGATAATCAATGATACCTGATTAAAATAAATGATTAATCGTATTCCATCAACGGTAATAACGAGCAAAGGCTTTTAAAGCGGTCGCCACGGGTTTAGATGTCTCGGCACTGAAATTAATTAATAAGAAAATTAATTGTCTTAAAATAGCATATATATAAAAAAATTAATAAATAAAAATGATTAACATGTTAAACGCCATGAATTAGTCTTGATACTTTTCATTCAAACTGAGTTGATTAAAAGATCATCGTAGTTTAAATAGAACAATTCAACAAAAAAAGATTTGGCATTCAACATATTAAAAATAAAAATTATTATTTACCTTGTAATGGCGTTGTGCAATTGAACGAGCTCTTCGTTCGTTGCTGTTGGAGATCCATCTGGATTTTGAAGCGGCATAGATTTAATAGCTTCTTCTAACCATTTGGAGAATAGCTGCAAATAAAATGAATAATTAAATATTAAATTAATAACATTAAGGATATATTAAACCTCTGAGTATCATGGACACATATATACATTCAATGGAAGCTATTTGTGTAGGAAAACAAAAAAAAATTTTTAGTTCTAAGCAATTACAGATGCTAGGGCACAGATTGCGAATTAAACACTCAAAGGATGTTAAAAATGATATGCAGTACCTGTCTGTTAGACAAATTAAGTTCTAAGAGAACGTCTCCCACATCGGGTGCCATGAAAGTGGGTAATGAAAATACAGAAGCATGTAAAAGTCTCATAACTAATGTTTGTCCTTTTTCCGTTAATATCTCTTTTACTAATTGTTGTCTTATTGTGAAATCCGATTGTTTCTATAAAATATTATTAATAAGATATGTTAAAATATAATTTTATGATCTATGAATAATAAAAAAAAATATTTTAACGCGTTAAACGTCAAGTTTTGTTTATCGAGTTTTTCATTTTAAATCACCGACGATCTGTCAACTGGACGATCTGTCAAATGGAATATTTTAGATCAATTTCATAGAAACCCGATACATGACGCTTAACGTGTTAAATTAATTGTAAAACTTATATAAATACCTCGAAACAAATACCAGTATGTATAAGATCGTAAAAGAATTTCATTACTGAAGCGTTAGCATCTCTGTGATCTAAACTGCATGCCATTAAGGCGCACTCAATTACGTTACCAATTATTGAAGAATGTAGAAAAGGAACAGGTGCTCTTTGTAGAAACCTGTTAAAAGTAAAAATATTCAATAATAATGCGTTCTCTAATTGACTTCAAATATATATGAAAATTAATTGAATAAATAACGCTGTACGATAAAACAAAACCCCTAATGTTTCTATTAATAACGAATATTGCATACAATAAAAAACAAGTACGAAGTTGATATTGAGGTACATTCGATTTTTTTTTCAAAATGACAAAAATGCAACAAAAATAAAAAACGAAAACACCTAGTTTGTGTTTTTTTCTTCATTTTGTTTTATCTTGGAATTAGAGGTTCAGATGTTAATGCATCCTTCTTAGCAGAAAATCGTTGTACTTCACAGACGTGTAGTATTATAACAAATAACGAACAAAAATACAAAGAACAAAAAAATCTTATAACATGATCTACGATAACTTTCAAAGCAAAATAAACAAGAACTTATTTACACACTCTAGATTGGATATTATCATAAAACATCATATATTATTTAAATGTTCTACCTATCACATAATCTAAAGAGATCGTCAACAGTATCGGGATGATTTTTCAAACCATCTTCTTCTTGCAAAATAGAAAAAGTAGGTCCAACAAAAGCTTCCAACATGTTTAGTAATCCTGATACACATTCCATATTGGTGGCGTATTCGTCGACTAAAATGGAACCGAGATATAAGAAGCTACTATGTTGATGCGTAGCATATAATTGTACAATCTGTAAATATTAAATCAAAATGATTTATAATACAAGTTCTTCATATAAAATAGAAAAATAGAATTTTTCTAATCGTGTTTACCTGTTCCACGAGTGGTTCAAGAAGATGTGCTGAATGTTTACCTACACATCTAACAGCAAACCTTAAACAACGACAAACTCGTTCCATGAGTCTTGAATCATGTTGATACTGTGTACATACATTTGACAATACTGGCCACATCTGCAAATATATAGATTAATAATATAGACATAAAATTAATAATCTTTTATAATAGTAACGTAATTATATTAATTACTTACTTCAGTAATAACCATCTGACATGGATGCGGTGCATTTTCATCCTCAATGTGAGGATTGGTGTGCCTAAATATTGCTGCTAATCTATCTAACCATATCGCTGGATCAGTCTTAGTTCCCTTCTCAACCGATACTTTATTTTGCATAAGCTCACAAAGTGGTATGGCTTGAACCCAACATAATTCTTTCATTGCAGGTCCTATTTCTGCTTTCGGTAATCTTGCCAGAATTAATGATACACCTGTAAATCATTACGTTATATTATATTGTTAATATTATTTTAAATAAAAAATTATTATAATACAAAATATATAAAATAAAACTGTAACATACCTTTCAATAATTTAATAGAAGCTTCAACGCTTAAATTGAAACTCTCAAAGGAGCGTGCAATTTGTAACAATACATTAAAATGAGGTGCCATGCGATACGGACATACAGTACAAATACTTAAAAGAGCACTCGCCGCTGCATTTCCTAATCCTTTTTGATTTAAATAGGTCAACAAAGTATTTAATATTGGTTCTGCAACAATATTAATTCAATTATAATATACAAGGATAATATGAAATAAAGGTTAATAAATGCATTTGCATCGAGGCAACTTATATATCTGTAATGCACGTTTCATTAGATTGAAAATCTCTCATAATTGGATTTTAAAAAGTATACGTTATAATGAGATAAAGTATATTACTACATTATGTATTAATATAAATTATGCATACCTAACGATAGAGGATGATAATCTATCCATTCGCATAATTCTCCTAATAAAAGTATACTTATATGTCGTACAGCGATATGAGTATTTTCTGGTAAATTAAGAATCGCTTCTACTACCTTTGGAACTATATCGTTTTCCTCTCTATATCATTAGGATTATCATTATTGCTAATATTTATAAATATTTTCAGTAATTATATATACATATATATATATATATATATATTCTCTCTAATTGTATATTAATATTAATTTATAACTCACGGTAAAATATTTTTAGCGACTGCTTGCATTATAAAAAGTGCAGCCTCTACTATATCCCATGTTGGAGGGGGTGCAGGTAATCCTTGGGGACCAGAGCCACCCGTTAACGAAGTAAACATTTGTCGGAAACAATTACTGCTACCAACTACGAATACTACATCTTTAACAAGCTCTGACACGCGTTTGCGAAAATCAGCAAATTCTTCGCCTCCTCCACCTTCTTCTACTAAACCAAGCTATAATAAATTAATGATTAAATTGTTTAATCGATTAGTTTCACATATCATATATATATATTATTAATATAATATATATTATAAATAACTCTATATTATGGTATAATAATTTAGTCTACTTCGATAAGGATATATGAATTTTAAATAATCAAAAATATATATTGAAAAGTATTATAACACTCACGTGATCTGGTTCCATTTGACAATGCCTACAAAGCGCAGCAATTAATCGTTGAAATTGTGGTCTAAATACAATATTTAGATCTTCGTTATTTCTTTGATAAATAGCTTCTGATAATCGATACCAAAGATGAAATGTTATTTGTGCAACCTAAATAATATTAACGACAAATTATTATAAATAATTCATAAACAGGTATTGAGATTATTTTCAATATAAAATAATAACTAACTTCGTAATCGTGATGTCCAAGACACATGAGAACAAGATCAAGAATTTGAAAAGCATAATGTTGTTTCCCATCCATACTACCTTCTATAATAGTGTCGATAAATGTTTCAGCTAATTCGGTAAAAATGCGACAATAATTGATAGATCTATGTAATAAAGAATATTAAATATATTAATTCCAATAATAATAATAATAAAATATAATTATAATTAAATATTTACTTTTCCGTATTTTCATGAACAACGGATAAATGATATGGTTGTTCTAAATCCAAAACGTTAGTGAACAGACACATTTGTAATTGATGAAATTGTTGTGCGTTTAATTCACAATTGTTATCTCGATTAATAGTACCATCATCTTGTAATGCTTGTAAAACAACACACAAACAATCTGCAGCGGATTCGTGTAATAAAGGACCAGCCATATGATCACCCAATACCTAAAATAATGAATATATATTTATATATATTATGTTATATACACAGTGTATATATATCTAACCTCAGATATCTTGTAGAGATATTATAAATACTAACTTGAAATACATATGCTACGATATCACTCGTGGGTATTACTCTAATAGGTATAGCTCCAACAGTAACCCAAGTCGTAAAACATCGAAATATAGTAACACGTACTAGTATATTATCAGAGCCATCTTTTAAACACATTTTCTGAAAATATTTTTGTAAAAATATAATAACTATATTTATTTTCATTTAAATACTTACACATTTGTTACTTATTTTTAATGGATTTTAATAAGTAATTAAATTAAATTAATTACCAGGAATTCAGCTACCGTATCAGCAGTTGCTTTGAGTTCAACCATTACTTGATCTCGTCTAGTGGCCCCTAATCTATGTTACATATAAAATCATATTAATAATAGAATAAATTATTTTTTTTTAATAATAAGATTAAAAGGAAAATTTTGTTATATACTTAAGTGATCGGGATTTAACTTCTTCTGGAAGAACAGTTAGTATTTCTAGTAATGGCCAAAGACTGCTACTTCTTCCGCCAAATCTGTTAATTAAATCTACAACGGGTTTATGCCATGATGTCATTTGTATTGTAAGAGCAGCCATCGCTAAACATAACTGTAAATAATAAAAATATAAATATTAAATTTTGACTAACAAGAAAGAATTCTAATTTATAAAGAAACAAAGAGATATTTAAATAAATAAGAAATATATATAAAAAATAAAAACCTGCGTAACAATAGCGGTATTGGTGTGTTCATTTATTTGTGATATATGTTCCATCAATGAATCGCGCAACGAAGTATGAGCTTCGGTAGGTAATTCATGAAATGATGATTGTATTTTTGTACGCATTGTTTGTGCAGCAAAATAACAAGACTTTATGTCTCGCTTTTGCTGCAACATTTCGTCAGCTATTTTCCATGCGTAGACCTAAAAAAAGAAACATTCGAAATAATAAGAATCTTACTAAACGTGTAAATACGAATATAAATATTAATTTAGAACAAAAGTAATCGGCTAATTAATAAATCATACAACGAACACAAGAAGAAGGAACGATGCGTGTAAGATTTTTAGAACCATATTATTATACAATGGGTGACAAATAACTGTTCACGAAAACTTAGTATACCAAATGTTATTTTATATTGAATTATGTTCATTAATCAATCACCCACTTTGCATAAATTTTAATTTATGCGTTATCGATATTGATAGAAACAATACACCAAGTTATAGATGCAACCGTGTCATCATTAAATTAAAAATACGCTGTACTAATTCTATTAAAATATAGAAAGACTGTACCAATAATTGACAGGTTAAAAAATGTGTCATTAAAAACATGTAGTTTTCCAATAATCGCATTGGAGCACGCAGTTGGTTTTTATTAACCATAAAGAAATATTGATGTAATAAAAATATAATTTTCAATCTAAATGTTGAAAAAGCTTATGATTAAAAAACTATCATGTGATACGGTTTGATAATTTATTTATTTAACCAAAAAAAAGGAAAAAACCAAAATCTAATAATTATAAATAATAAATACCGATTTTTGTAGTTCCTCAAGCCATAATGATGCTTTACTTGAATCGGATGGAATGGAATTATTGTATAAGGAATAAACAGCTTGATAGACAGTTTCTAAAGTTGGTGAAGAATCCATAGTTAGATGAATTTTAATTTATCTCCGACAAATCTCCATAAAGTTAATCAAAAGTCCTTATTAACAACACTATTATTTCGGCTTTCTTCTCTCTTTCTCGATGATGCTGCTGCTGATGATGATGATAATGATGATATATATCCAACCTGTACAAGCCGCGAAAAATCCTACTTTCGCATTGTCGGTATATACATCACACTACGACGAGAACGTACATTTTCTTGCTAACATTTTCTGTTTTATCGACTTAACTGAAAGAAGGATTTCGGAGATTAAGAGAACAGAATATGCCGAACTGAAGGATGTGATAATAACCGGCTGTCCATAATTTAACACATAATTTCTCTCTTTTTTTTTTCTTTTTTCTATATATCTTTTTTCCTTTTTCTTTTTTTAGTTACGAACAATTTTTATTTCCTATCTTCGAAAAAATATATGTATTATTTTTGTATTGTTATTATTGAATATCCTCGATCTCCATGGTCACGAACAGTCGATGAAAAACCCACAAAGAAAAAATTTGTCAAGTTACCGCACGATTTGTTCACACAATGTCATCGTGCTGCACTCGTTCGATTCTTTCTTTTTTTTTTTATTTCTTCTTCCTTTTTTGTTTTCAAAATATCGACAATATCACAATATTGAAACGACAGTCGCTATTTTTATCAACGCCATCTTGATCGAACCTCTGTTTATATCTTTATCTTTTATTTATTTATTTTTTTAACAAATATCTATATCACTTTACACGAAATAAGATGATCAACGATTGTTCTCTTTAGCTTTACAACGGTGTCGAATAAATTCATAGAAAAACTATCGAAACATTATATTTAGAATCGAGACTTTTGAATAATTATCGATACTAGCGCCATTACTAACCTTACCCAATGGTAAGGAAGGAAAATTTTACGTTAATTCAATCGTTTACCGCTATGTGCCACTGATGGTCAGTTCTAATGGAGAGAGGTTGTCATGTGACCCTGACGTTTCATAATTTTCCGTCGTTAACGTAACAATGCTATTACTGCACCAACGCGCGTTTCCATGAGTATTATAGAGTTCCTCGTTGGTTCTCGTCGTAGTTGTTTCGTGACGTCCTCTAATACTATTTCTTAACAATCTTTTGTGTTATTTATATACATATTTTAACTTTTTCAATAAAAATCCTAAATTTACCACTACTCTCTGTATCCTTGATTTAAAAAAAAAGAAAAAAACCGTTGGAAAATTGTTCATTAAAAAAACAAAGTGTGTGCTTGGATATAAAACATAGTAAAAACTTCATTAATAATAACAATAATAATAAGAAGAGGACAAATATTTAGGAAGATTTAGAAACGTGATAAAAAATACCAAAATCCATCGATCATTCTTCCTCATGACTATAAGAGAGAGGGGGGGGGGGGGGGAATGAAAAATTGTTCTTGTAATGACAGATGCAATCTATTCGAATATATACATGCATGTGTACGGAAATACGTGAATGTATTGTTTGTAAGGGACTAATTGTCAGATTATAATCTTATGCTTTTTAATAGTAAGGTTTTCAATGCGCGGATAAATAAAAAAGAAACACAAGTGTAGAGTGTATAAGAAAGTGAAAGTATTTCTACTCCTCTATACCATAGTGAATTATAAATTCTTAAAATCCCTCCTTCCTCTTTAGGTTTCTGTTCGGTTGCAATAGTGAAACATTCCGGAAAATTAATAGTACATAAAGTATAATATATATATATATATGACTTTTTTACGGTTGCTACAAAACGATTGTCAAACTTTTTAATTGTTCCTCGTGAGTGGCTGTGTATATGTGTTTCTATAGTATATAAAGGAAAAATAAAAAAAGAAAAAAAAGAAAAGAAAATTGGATTTTATCGATGTAGAGTAAGTAAAGTTTGAGTTTTTGTTTTCTTAAGCTGTTCTTTTTTTTATTATTCTTTTACGAACGCGTAGATAAGATTAAACGATGTACGTGTGAACACGCTGCTGTTGCTGTGTGTGTGTTTTGTGTAACTAACACGTGTGAATATATTTTATAAGAAGAAGATAAAAAAACTATTTTATAAAATAATTTTATATCTCGAAGGTATAAATATTTCCAATAAATTAATAATTATCGATTAATTCTTACTCTTTGTTTTTTTTTTAAATCGTTTGCGATTTATATACACGCGATTAGAGATATTTTATTGTTTGTAACAATATGGTTGAACGTGAAAATCAGTCTAAATCCGTTCGACCAATCAGAAGCGTTTGTTTTAGCGAGGGATACGTATAACATCGTTCAAAAGTCTAAAACTGCAATCCCCTTTTTTCTATTTTTTTTTTTTCTTTTCCGAATTGTGTTTACGAAATTGATAAGAGGATGATGCAATTTGCTTCTTTTTTTATTTTTCTCAATTGTAGGAAACGCGATTGAAGTGCATAATACTGCAGTACAAAGTTCTCGAAATAGAACTGAGAATGATCGATTTCTTCCTTCTCTTCCCCCCCCTCTTCTGACCCTCTTCTATTCGCGATGACGTTCAATAAATTTCTTTTTCATCTCCTCCCCCGCCCCTCCTCCTTTCACCCTCTCCACCGTTTTTGTTATCGATGTATAGTCATTTGCATCGATTGCAATTTTTTCTTATTTTTCAAATATATACGTTTGTTAAAAAATATAATATTATGTAATTTATCGAGATTAACGTAATTGCGAACAGGTACATTCAGTTCGAAGTATTACTATAGTTATTTTCTTTTTGAAATATATGTACGTAATTCTTTGTTAATTAATAATTATATTATATTTTTCTAACTTTCGAGGAGTAGTGGTGGTAGAGTAGTGTAGTAGTACAGTTTTCTACCTTACCGACAGATGTTAACATATTAAGTTGCGAAAAAAGAAATCCATTATTTTTTACATTTATTTCAAGCTTAAAATAATAGATTTCCTTTTCCTCAACCTAGTATTATTAATTATATATTATTATTATTATTATTCGCTTTGTGAACGTATTTAATTAACGGTTTTAAATTAAAAAACCATGAATACTCGTTCTACATACACATTTTTTTTTTCTTCTTCATCGTTTCGAACTGCATAATCATCATGGTTTTCCAGCCTTGTAACTTAATTAAGGTTCAACAAGTTTAACAAGGCCTGGCAGACGCGCTTTTGCACTCTCACACACACACACACACACACACACATACATACGTACGTACATGCAATCAGTATAAAAGTATATGTTTGATACTCTTATTTTATGCAATT
This sequence comes from Mischocyttarus mexicanus, assembly GCA_023678845.1. Taxonomy (NCBI): domain Eukaryota; kingdom Metazoa; phylum Arthropoda; class Insecta; order Hymenoptera; family Vespidae; genus Mischocyttarus; species Mischocyttarus mexicanus. Next base: position 498,193 of record JACGTP010000061.1, on the reverse strand, counting down.
TATAAAGAAAATCTAACATCGAGCGTTAAAATCTACGATTCTTTTACTCCCGTTTTGTTTTATTCTCACTCCCCTCCCCCCTTCTCAGCACCACCATTTTAAATCTCTACACGGTACGTTTAATCGGCTAATAGAAGCTACCTACCTATTCAAAAAAAAAAAAAAAGAAAAAAAATAAAGAAATAAAGAAATAAAACTAGCATAGTCAGCGGAACCACATTCAAAGTCAAGAATATTATATACCCGTTTTGAAAATACATAAAGTTAACGTTTTGATAAGCACAACGTCATTTATTTCTCTTTATTATTATTGTCATTTTATTTCTCATTACAAAATACGAGTAAGATGAAAAGAAAAAAGAAAAAAGAATTCAGAAGAAACGTGAAAAGGAAGTAAAAATATAAAATAATAAAACATTTCATGTTTTTTTTAATCTAATTATTTATTTCCACTCGCTTCCTCTCGTCCTCGTTTTTTTTTTATCTAATTGTAAGCCAACTTTCTAAAAATGAAAGAAATATTTTCAACGCTGAGAAATGAATATTAGTTTGGAGAAAAAAAATCCATTATTTTTTTGATAGATGACTGTAATGATCGATATTTCGTAAAGTATCGATCAAACAATTTCAGATTTATGCTCGTTGGAAAGGCGAAATTTCGCACGAACAAAATTCTTTTGCTGTTTTTTGTTTGGTCCATTCAGTTATTAGTTACAGGGTATTAAAAATGGAAGTTAACAAAGAGAAAATTCGGTACATTTTACAGTTTTTCTTTAATAAAAGCAAAAATACAAACCAGGCGGTTGAAATTGTGAATGGTGTTTATGGTGCCGATACTGTAACAGCCAATTACGTGCAATTTTGGTTTCGTCGATTCCATTGTGATATTTTTGATATTAAAAATGCACCTCGCAAAGGTAGGCCCGTCGTCGAAAATGTCGATAAAATCACAGAAATAATAGAAACTGGCCGGCATGTTAGCAGTCGTAGCGTCGTCCAGGAACTAAAGATCGACCATAAAACAGTTTTAATCCATTTGCACAAAACTGGATTCAAAAAGAAGCTCGATGTTTGGGTAGCAGACCAATTAATGTAAAGAAACATGATGGATCAAATTTTCATCTGCGAAACCTTGGCCAAACGGAATGAAATTGACCCATTTCTTAAACGGATGATGATTTGGGATGAGAAATAAGTCACGTACGACAACATTGTGTGAATACGATCATTCTCAAAGCGCGGTGAAACAGCTCAAACGGTGCCCAAACCAGGACTAACGGCCAGGAAGGTTCTGCTGTGCTTTTGATGGGACTGGAAAGGAATCATTTATTATGAGTTGCTTCTATATGGCCAAACACTAAATTCGGATCTCTATTGCCAACAACTGGACCGTTTAAAGCTAGTGATTGACCATAAACGGCCAGAATTGGCTAACAGGAGAAGTGTTGTGTTCCATCAGGACAACGTCAGGCCATACACGTCTATAGTGACTTGCCAGAAACTCCGGGAGCTTGGTTGAGAAGTTTTGATACACCTACCATATAATCTGGACCTGACACTAAGCGATTATCATGTTTTTCTTGCATTGCAAAACTTCCTTAGTGATAAGAAATTGGTATCAGGACAAGATTGTGAAAATCGATTACTAAAATTTTTCGCCAATAGGGACCAAGACTTGAGAGAGAGAGAGAGAGAGAGAGAGAGAGAGAGAGAGAAAAGCTACATTTAAAAATGGTAACAAATTATAGAACAAATCAGTGCATATTTGACCCAAATCAGACTATCCGAAACATGTTAAATAAAGTTTTAAAGCTCACGTAAAAATAATGGATATCTTTTTCTCCAACCTAATATATATTATTCTGGGTGATAACCTAAAAACTTGGTAAATAAATTTAACCGATTGACCGCGTGTAAGGGAAGTTTCTTTTTTTTTTTAGATTTTTTATGATTCTTCAGATGAGACCTACGTGTCCTTCTCATTTAAATAATAAACATTTAGTATATATATTTTTTTTTTCTATTATTTTTTTAACAAAAAGATATATATTCGTTAATGTGTATGGAAATTATGTTAGGAGAATATAGAGGTCCCGCATTAAACCACAGAAATAAAAAAAATTGAGAGATAGAGAAAAAAAAGAACTTTCACATTACTAGTTAATCAATTGGAAATGAGTTTCTAAATTGCATAGATAAATCCTATTTATCTTTTAATACATAACGCGTAGTAATATGGTAGGTAGCATATATGTATATCAATTTTTATTTTCACTTTTTATGATATCCTTCATCCGATCATTATATATGTTTCTATACCACTCAAAAAATATATAATATTATCCTCCTGTTCGGTGAAAGGGAATTCCCATTTGCGGCGAATGATCATGCATGTAAAGTTTCGAGATATTCGATATCTATTTATCTATTTATTTTTATCTTTTATATATATCTATATATTATTCAGTTGAAAAGGAGAAAGTATAAATATATCTTTTTAAATTAGTGTATACACACACACAAATACATACTAATTTAAAAACAATAATCCAATATCTTTGCCAACGCAGCAGCTTTCCCTGTTTGACGTGAAACCTGAACGTTTAATTTTTTTCAAAACATCTGATTAAACAAATATGAAACTTCCCAAACTTATAATAAAATCTCCTTAAAACAAGAAAAAATATATCACAAGAAAGATTGCAAATTATTTTTCAAACTAAATAATAACAAAGGTTTCACATTAATATTGAATATTTGAAAATTTAATCCAAAATATAATTATACTTTAATGTATTAAATTAGGGAAAAAAAAAAGAAATTTATTATTTTAAGCTTGAACGACGAGACTTGAACACAAGACCTCACAGTTACAAGTCTGCGCCCCTACCAGATTAGCTAACGACGACTTGTGTTTACCGAGGCAGTGCACAGATGTATATAAATGTCTTTACAACTTTATTTTTACAACTTTGTCAACTTCTGACAAGCTTTTATCTTCCACTTACGCTTCTGACGATTTGTATACTGCTTTATTTCATGGTCTTCTGTATCTATATAAATTTTCAGCCTTGCACGTTGACACGTTTTTTAGTCCAAAAATGTACAACTTTGGGCGTCCGCCCACCCGCTCATCTTCCAGTGTGACTTCTGACGGTCAGAACTGACAAAAATCGAACCCTTTCCAGGAAAAATTGTCCTTGCACCGAGTAAGGTCGATTTTTCTGTTACCAGCTCTTAGACTTTAATAATTAGATATTTGAGAACGTAATCCAAAATATATAATCATATTTTATATTAAGTTGGGGGAAAAAGAAATTCATTAATTTTAAGCTTGAAATAAATATCTGTAGAAACCTAATATTAAATATTTACATATACACACATAGATAATACACCTATACAAACATGTATATATACAATATTTGAAGTTATACTAAATTATTTAAAGACTCCATGCAAATACCAACAAGTATATATATATACATATTCAAAGTTACACTAAATTATTTAAAAACTTAATCAAAAATATCTTATCTAATTAAAAATATTTATTTGTTTTAGGTAATAGTAAACAATACTAATATCGATCTAAAAACATAATAATAATAAGAAGAAGAAGAAAAAGAAACAAAATAATGAGTTGGACAAAAAGAATGGCTTGTCACGGTAGTGAAAAATCCCTTAATACTTTGCATTCCATGCATCCTACTCGTGCTACAATTATTCATAACAACAATAGTACTAACATCAGCAGCAGTAGCAATAACAACAACAACGACGATGACAATGGTTCAATAAGAATAAATTCCAGTAACATAGTTAGCCCAAATAAAACAATTAGCAGTAGTCCTGAGATGGATAGTTTATTGAATGACCAATTGGATAATTTTTCTCCGATATTATCAAGTACTATAAATTCATCTAACACAAGCAACAGCAGCATGGTCGTCGGTTGTTCTTCATCGTTGGGTTTAGATTCTCGTATACCTAGACCATCACCAAACAACGTTCTGCGCCGTTCCTCGAGCATGCGCATCCGTGGTGAACGGCTTCTTCCTCCAGCACATCATTCTCGACCCACTACTATTACTATTACTAATACTATTACTGGTACTACTACTACTACAAACAACACTGCCTCCAGCTCATCATTATCCTCCACCACCTCCTCAAATCTTCTTGAGCAACATCACCAACATCACTACCACTATCGTCGTCACAACCATCTATTGCTACAGCACCACCAGCAGCAGCAGCAGCAATACCACCAACATCCTGATCATCATCGTATCTTTCCGGTCATCACGGAGAATGGAACCGATTCGCCAAGACAACGGTCTCTCGTAAGTTGACCTTTTATTCATTTTATTTCATTTTTCTTAATTATATATTATATTTTATTATCTAGTTTTTTATTCCTATCGTAAGAATTATGTCACCTTATATGTCGTAGGAATCATCCTTCGTTCCTCTATATCCTTTTTTTTTTGCGTTTTAACTTCACTTCAAACCCAAAATTAACAAACGAATTTTGATATGCTTTTTTATTATTTTTGGATACATATTTTTTTTATAATAATAATTATTTAAAATATAATTATTGTTTTATATACAATTTCTTGATTATTATTATATTATTATCTAGTTTCTTATTTCTATCTTAAAATTAGTATCAATTATGATGTCGCAGGAATCATCCTTCATTCCTTTATATCCTTTTTTGCGTTTTAACTTCAACAGACGAATTAATGATTTTTCATTATTTTTGGATACATATTTTGTTTGTAATAATAATTATTTAAAATATACTTCTTTGTTTATTCAGTTTCTTGATTATTTTATCCATCTAGTTTCTTTTTATTCTAATTGTAAGATTTGAATCACTTTGCTGTAGAATCCTTCATTCTTTCTATTCTTTTTTACGTTTCAACTTCATCAGACGAATTAATGATTTTTCATTATTTTTGGATACATATTTTTGTTGTAATAATAATAATTTGAAATATACTTTACTCGTTGTTTCTTCATTTTATTCACTTTCCTACTCTTTTTTTATTTTTTTTTCTATCCTAATTTTGTAAGATTTGAATCATTTTGATGTTGTAGAATCTCCTTCATACCTTTTATCCTTTTTGCTTTTCAATTTCAACAAACTAATGAATTTTTTTTTTTTCATTATTTTAATACATATTTTATGTAACAATAATAATAATTCAAACTATACATCACTTTAGTCTTTCTCCTTGATGTTTAATCCAATAAGTCTTCCTATTATGTATTCAGAAACCTTATCAAGATAATTGTTAGATTTCACATAAGCCTAAACTAATTCATTCCTTTCTTCCTTCCTTTTTGTATTTTTTTTTTTAGTATACTTCGTCCACCAAATTTTCTCACACCTATATTATACACACACACACATATATATTTGTCTATTTGGAGTTCAAAGGGTTAAGGACAAACCTAAACATCAATACTTGTTCGAAAAAATAGACAAAAATGAAAGTAAAGTAAACATTTATCAAATTTTTCAATCATGCTACAAAAATATAACAAACATTTACAAATTAGATCTAAAATTTCGTCATCATCATCATCAACATCATCATTTATTTAATATTTTCTCCTAACACGTGAATAATTAAAAAAAATAAATATTAAATTATGGTGGAATTTATATAATTGGTATTTTAAATTATAGATTATTATAATTCGCGTGTTATAAATAAAAAAAAAAGTAATATCATTATACTGATAAGAAGTTAGTACAATTTTTTTTGTTCTATCATAATGCATATGTTATTATCCTTTTATTTCGATTACGTGTAACTTTATCATTGCATTTAATCATTCAACAGGTTGATATTTATAGTACATATATAAAGGTTGCATGTTTTCAATAAGAAACATGAACATTTCAATGATACAGAAGTTTGTAACATTATTTTTTATCTTATCTATTACAAAAAAAAAAATAAAAATAAAAAAAAAGTAAAATTATTTTTTTCTTATTTAATGTCAATTCATATACTTGTTATTCCAACATATACAATTTTAAGTACACACACATATACATACACACAAATATATTATTATGAAGAGATTAATATTATCGTGCCAAGAAGCAAAGACGCAAGATCCAATTTAACTTGGCTAACATACACACACATATATATATATAATATTTATCGATTCTTATCAATGTTATCTTTGTCCATGAAATTCTTATATTTCTTAATCCTTCTTAATGCGTAGAAAGATGATTTTTATTATATTGGGTTGGTAGAAAATAAATGTCGGATTTTTCCATTGAATTGTAGCCAAAAATCCGACATTTTCAACTCAGAAAAAACAAATAAATTAATAATAATAAATAAATGCGGAATCGCGTAACAAATTATTTATTTTGTTGAAACTATCGTTTAATAATAAAAAATGTCATCCATTTTTGTTATTTTTGTTGAAATGTTCTACAAAAGAAAATAGATAAATTTTGATACTGATTTGATTAATTTATTAATATATAACTCGGGGGAAAAACAAATAAGTTAATAATAATAAATAAATACGGAACCACCTAACAAATTATTTAATAATTTTGAAACTATAGTTTGATAATAAAAGTATCTTCCATTTTTGTAAATTATTAAAATGTTCTACAAGAGAGGAAATAAATAAATTTTTATATTTATTGGTAATTATTTAATTGGTAATTATTATCAAAAAACTAAAACTTGGAGAAAATAAATAAATTAATAATAATAAATAAATACAAAATAACGTAACAAACTATTTAATAATTTTTGGAAATTTTATGCAATAAGAAAAAAATGTTTAAAATGTTTAAAATGTTGAAAAAACCTTTTGTTTTAACTATTCCAACTCTTGAAATAAGATTTATTTATAATGATAAAATATGGAAACACGAGTGGTTGAATATAGTTCAACAAAGAAAAATAAAAAGAATGAAAGAAAGAAAGAAATAAATAAAAGGATAGGAGGTTACTAACAAGTAGGTATAGTAGTCTGTCTATTATACCTTTCTGAATTATCTATCACCTTAGAAAGAGAGGAAAAAAAGGAACTGAAAAAAGATGAAGGAAAAGAGGAAAGGCTGAAAAAGCTAGTAGTAGTAGTATAATAATAATAGTAGCAGTAAGTAGTATCAAAGGAAACACACAGGTGAACCCTACTAAGAAGAAACCTAAGCTTCCTTACCTTTTTCTAACCCACTGCGTCGGCGCAGATCATTTTCCTCATGCCTAAGAACAGATTTCAACATCATACAAACACTGTTTAAAAAACTCCTGTTGAAAAAAAAGAAACACGTGTTTTTTTGGAAAATTCGTAAAAGATTGCTCCTAAACAACACATGCGTTATGTTCATTTTATCTTGCAGTATTATTATTTATTTCTTTATAACGATTTTATTCATCAAATCATTATATACAAGTATCTTGGAAAAGTTCAATCGATTTTCAAACTTTTTTAATCATATTGTTTAACAGATAAAATATTAAAACTTATGAGTTCAAGGAATTGTAGAAATTCTCGTAGTTGTCCATCGGTTTGTATTAAAATCGGATCTACAAATTTTAATAACAAATTGATTGTTAAGAAAATAATTGAAGATAATAAAAGAAAAAATATTTGCAAAAATATTAAAACAAAAAATAATTGAAGATAATAAAAGAAAAAATATTTGCGAAAATATTATTGAAATTTATCTGACAAGTTTTTGATGATACACACACTGTGAAAGGATTGAATTATAAAATAAATTTTATTGTTGTTGTTGTTACAGAGCCTCTCACTGACGCCAGCTAGGCCGCGATCAGGACATGCGGCCTCAGGTACAACACCAGGTGGTGCAGATGATAGTGATGCAGAAAGCGTGAGAAGTTACGGAAGTGCATGTAGTACAGCGAGTGCCTGCGATCATGCAACATTTGCTTTGAACGGTACTACTTGGTCTGGTAGATCACGTAAATATGTTGTCCATTGTTCCAATCATACGGGTGACAATGAACAATATCTTACACCGACGCAGAAGGCCGCCAGACAAATCAGGAGATTTCAGGTATACAAGACTTCAATTAACTTTTTAAACAATAAACCTTCTATCTAAGTAATAAAAATATGGGTAACTTAGATAAATGATCTAAACGAGTTAAATTGATTTTATTAAATGATTTTTGTAGACTCTTTTGAAAGAAGCAAGAATAGAAATAGAAAGCAAGAATCAAGAGATAGTTCGATTAACCAAAGAGGTTGTTGAGCTTAGATTGTACAAAGCATCATTGAATAGTCCAGATGAAAGAACTGATAGTAGCGATGCCCTAACGGTACGTGAAAACAATCCATTTTCACCTGAATCACCGTGCAAGGATTTATTGGAAGAAGGTGGTAGTTGTTCATTCGATAAAGTAACAACCACCAGTCCTGAAACTCCGGAAAAACGTATCCAATCGGATGTACCATCGTCTTTAGCGGATTCAGGACATTTCGAAGACGGTTCCGTCCACTCTAAAGATTCTGTGTGCCTGCCGGAAGCATTACCCGAACCTTCTGGTAATAATAATCCTCCGTTGTCCAATGATGAACCTAAAATTGCAAATAGAACAGTCACTGTTGTGGATGGTAGTAACATTACTGAAAGAGATGAAGAAAGACGTAGATTGGTTGATCATTATGAAAGCAGAATTGAAGAGATGCACCGAAGACATATCGATGAAATACAGGAATTGAAACAGAAGCACAACGATAAGGTCATTTTAATAATTAGAATATTATTTATTTTTATCTTTATAGATATATTTACCCTTTTATTTGCTTTTTTCTTATGAGTTTAGATTCCCAATCAAAAAACAATATGGTAGATCCAATCCGTTTTAATTAATTGATTTTATTTGATGTTACAATAAACAGGTAGAGAGTTTGTTGAATCAGTTATCCGAAGTTAATACTCGCTATTGCGATGTAAGGCCGTCCGTCGATGCTGCGGAAGCTCGAACTCGCGAATTGGAAGTGGAATTGGAGATTGTAAAAAGTGAACTTGATAAGAATAAAGCTTTAATTAAAGAACAAGAAGAGAAGGATAAACAAATGTACCTGAAAATGCATGCGAAAGAACAAGAAGCTACTACTGCTGCTGCATGTACTGAAAAAAATAGCGAAAAAAATAATGATCAGGTAATTATTATTAACGTTCATTTATTTTCTTCTTCTTCTTATTATTATTATTCAATTTTGATTTTATTATTTTATTTTTAAATATGTTTTCAATTTATCTTTTAGATACCTGAAACTACGCAGCAAAAATCATCTACAAAAGTTAACGCCGCTGACCTGCAACAAGAATTAACGGTTACTAAAGCGGAATTAGAAAAAATTAAGGTAATCTATATTATTACGTACTTTTGTTATTATAAAAAAAACAATGTCAATATAAAATAAATATTGTTATCGATTTTCTATGTGACATGCATTCGAGTTGTTTTAGAATGATAAGAAAAAATAAGTAATTTATTTGTTTTGATTTGATAAAATGCCAATACATAATGGAAGCAACGAGAATGTTTTAACAAATAGAATTTAACTGTTTGAGTCCCGTTGCTCTAATCTTTTCTCGACATGACTTTTTTCAAGGAGTCCTGAGACTCAAACGGTTGATCATTACTATAATTATAAATGTATCGTAGATTTCTTTGAATCTCCTCTGAAAATACATACGCCAAAGAAAATTTATTATATTATTTTAACATATAATAATAAAAAGAAATATTTGTTATCGTAGATTTTAATACACGCATAATAATATGTATGAATTTAGAAGGAAAATAGTTGAAAATCATATTCATTAATTTTTAGTTAGTATCATAATAACAACTAAAAGCTTCTGTTTTCACGTAATAGAATTCACTCGCATTTAGAGGTTAGTCTTCGACATCTTTGCATTGTTCGAAAGCATGCATAATCTCTTTCTTCTCAAGAGTACTTTATTATTCATAATTCACTATCTTTTTGTACTAACAATGTGTCACTTTTTTTGGTCGCCGCTCACACTCCAGGATACAAGCTACTCGCCTGAACCTCACATTTCAGCCGATCGTAGCCAAAATTTATTAAGCGCTCAGGAGGCTGTTTCTCTCTGGGTCCTTGGCACACGTAAGGTCTGTATTTTTATTCGATTGACAAAAAAACACAAGAAGAAATCCTTAATTCATTTATTCTCTCTACGTTTTGTACAACTGCGTTGCTGCGTCGACTCGCATAATTATGGTGCACACAGATTATTACTATCTTTATCCCCCATCGTTATGTTTATTTTTGCAAGATCGTTCAATTATCCATTGCCTGGAAAGAAAAGAAACAAAAAAGAAAGAAATTTCTTATTTCATTTCAAAAATAGGTATATATATATTGGTCAAGTCAAATTAGCATTTTGACAGGATGTTGCTCCCATCTGACAGCAAAAAATTTTAAAAGGTCGGGAATGTGGTCTACATTAAGTGGTACATAATGCATTTGCTGAAAAGTGTGTGCATTTTGCATGAAAAATCAAGATGTGAAAAAAATGGCGAAAAAATCAGGTTTTCCCGTATATCTTAGCTTATATCTCGGAAACTAGTTTTTGGTAAAAAATTTACCAAAAATAATTAGTTCCTTATATATACATATATATATTCAGTATAATCATTTTATCCTTCAGATGTTTTCATTAATTATGGGTAAAACAGAAAAAAGTATAGGTGTCTGATATGAAACAAGGAACTATATTTTTAATAGAAAAAAATTTATTTACGTTTAAAAAGTCGAGATACGTTTGTATATTAGAAAAGAAAAAAAAAAATACTCGAGTGTTTGAAAAATAAATCAAAAGAATAGAGTGTTAACTAGCCGAGATGTAATTGATTATGCATCATTGTGAAATAAATTCGACACTTGATCATATTTTAAAATCCTTTTCAGTTCTACGGATGCAACGAAAGTTACTCGTGTGAATTATGAACGCGTATCATACAATATTCGGTTCAAAAATTTTTACTACGTTACAATTACCTATTAGATTTTTTATTGAAAATTATTGATATTATATGTTTAACATTAAACCTACCAGGCGCGTTTAAATGTTGAAAAGGTTAAAAATTGTGATCAGCTTACGTTTAGATGTACTTTGTCCTTATATCCATATATGTATATATCACTTTTCGGCACTACACACACACTCTCTCACATATTCATATCACTTGCATAGGAAAAAAACACACACACGCACACGCGACGCGAAATAAATTATATACTTTAAATAATATCTTTGTTATTCCTTCCGACGCTCGAAGAAGACTAATGTAAGGATTATTATGAAAAGTAGTTACGAATACATTCGACAGGTACCGAACATGTACGAAGGTCAATAACAAATCTAATGACGAAATGGCAACGTTTGATTGTCGACACCGGCCAAGAAGTGACGGAGAGAAGCGAACGTAAACAAAACATTGAACGCTCAACTAAGCCGATAGTTAAGGAATGTTTTTCTATGTGTATTTCATATATAAAGAATTTCTTAGAATTCACCGAGAAATATAAACAGTACCGATGTTGAGCTCATTTGACTCGGACGTACACCTTCGCCTATCTTTCTCTTAATACATTCAATACGTATGGGATTATTAATATGTTTTTGTACAGCTAACCTACTTTTGTATCGCTGACCTGTTTTTCTCAACAGTGACCTACTTTTGAACAGCTGTTATCTATTTCTAATGATAGATTTTTATTAATTTCACATTTTGATTTTTCATGCAATATGCGCACACTTTTCAGCGAATGCATTATGTATCACTTAATTTAGACCACATTCCCAACCTTTTAAAATTGTTTACTGTCAGGTGGGAGCAACATTCATTTTGAGCACAAAATCAGGCTAGATGATTGACTGGACTATATTGTATATTTACCATAAAATTAGAAAATAATTTAATCCTTAGTCGTAAAATATTAAAACATAATTACTTCAATCCTTTTAATGGAATGAATGTTGTTCGTTGTATTTTTTTTTTATCAATATTAATTATATCATTATTTTATACTTTTTCCCATACGTAGGGGCTTTATTTAATTTCTTAATATTTTATATTTAAAACAAAAAAAGCATGATGATCATCATCTCGCATCCGTTTATCATCGTAGCAGAAATATTATTTTTTTTTTGTTTTTTTTTTCTTCATATATTGACGATCTTATAAAGCAAAGTTAGAGTTGTTTTTTAATAATAATGGAACTCTTATTTAAATTATATTTTGTATAAAACAAAAAAAACAAAAACAAGAGGAAAAAAAGAATATTTAATAATAAATTCTCTTTCTGGGACAGTTTCTTTGCTCTCTTTTTCTGAAAATCTGCATGTTGATTGTCAAGCACAAAGTTGTAGATACTAGTTTATACCATTTCTTAGATTGGGGCCGTACAGTGCACTTGGAAGAAACAGCCTCTTATAATTCATTCGATGTAAGTTTTGCACGTGCCGCTTGGAGCAATGCACGCTTTCAATATTTCCTATATTTGTTTTAGAATATATATATATATATGATATGTCTGCAAATTTTATTTATTCATAATCGGGGGAGTTGGATCAAAAAACAATAACATATATAAAATATTATAATTTTCCTTTCTTTTTTCCTTCCCATAGAAAAAAAAATATATTCACTGTTAAATAATAAATATGCACAGTGTATATAAATATATATAATATTAAATAATAATAATAATAATAATGTGTATATATATAATAACACTTTTGTATTATTTACTTCTTTTCTCTTTTCTTTTTTATTTTTATATATATCAGGCAATGTATCGGAGTATCGTGGAAGCAAAATACAAGAAGGATGAATTGGATCTAGTTATCACCTTGCAATTCCTAAAATCAGCATTTTATTACTTCCTGACTGATAAAGAAAATCATCGTGGACATCTGAACGCCATAGAAAGTATCTTGGGTTTTACCGAAGCTGAGAAAATCAACATTGATAAGATTTACAGTTCTGCAAGAAAATATTAAATAATACTTATGTACAAGTTTCTCTATAGAAAGCAATGTGTATCTATTTGTTAGACATATGGTGTAACGTGTTTCTCCATATTTATTACTTTTTCTTGATATAATAATATTTATAAATTTATATACACGAATATTCTTATAGAGAACTATATATATATATAATTCTCTTGAAATAAATGTTTATAGATAAACATTACTTTCTATTTACATAAATTTCATACAGAGAAGAAAAAGAAAGAAAGAAAGAAAGAAAGAAAGAAAGAAAGAAAAAATAAATAAATATGCATTACCGATGATGATAAATCCTATTTTTTATTTCCAATTAAATTTTTTGTTGTTAAGAGAATAAAATTGTGAAAACGCAGTTCTTGTGTTAATGTCGTGTATTAATCTTTATCGTACTGTTACCAGTTAGCAGAACAATTATTATTTTAATAATTAAACATCAATTTTAATACTAAAACATCTATTTCAATATTTGCTACGCGATGATGATAAAAACCATATTGAAATTGTAAATGTATGTACTTATGTTAAATTATGTGGTAGTTATACATATATATGCAAGGTGTCTGATGTTTTTCCAGCCAAATAGTGTCGATGTTTTTCGTGCACGAAAATATGAAAAACCTCTCTGACACCTTGAAAATGTATATATGAATGGATATGTATTTCATAGAAAAAAAAAACAAAGTGAATGAAATAAGTCATTAAAATTATAAAAATTGTTCTCTCTGTGTTATAATGAATAATATTTAAATTAATTATTTATATCAATATTTTTAATTGTTAGTATAATAATAAACTGGACTCTAAGGCCTATATTTATAATTGTTTAAACAAACAATTATAATAATAATAATACATTATTTTTCATATTATATAAATGTTTGAAATACATATCCATGTTGTACATTCATAAACAAACAAAAAAATAACAAAAATTAAAGTATAAAAGAGACAACTAAATATATTATAAAAGTTAGAAAATATATTTCTGTTTTAAGAGGACGTAGAATTATTTTTCATTGTCGTATAGACGCAAGTTTACAATGTTAAAGAACTATTATTGAACTAGATTGATAAATATTAGCTATTAAAATATTTTTTATTTAAAAATAATCTAAATTACGTTTACACTTTGTTGTTTGTTTTTTTTTTTTTCGGTGGCCCGCGTTGTATATCGATGAGAAGTTAATAAGGAGACTGAGATAATTGCCTTTTTATTCGCTTATATATCTACTTAAAAATCTTGCTTATTATTATTATTATTATTACTATTCTAGTTATTAGATAAATTCATGGTGAAAGTGTTATTTAAGCTAATATATTATGAAAATTAAGAAAATAAGAAAAATATAAGAAAGCACGCACTACCCTTACTAAATATATTTATTGTGACTTGTACTTCTTCGATAGAAATTCTTATCACCGATGACTATTATTATTTTATTTTAACGTATTCTTTAACTGTCAATTATTTAATTAAAATAAAAAAATATAACTTCCACCGTCGATTAACAGTATTCTNACACATATATGAAATTTAAATAATTATTTATAGATTTTTAATGTATATTTTTTAAAACAGTCGACAAAGTACCGTTGTCACGTGAGAGGTGACTTACGACCGATAAGGGTTAATATTTGTTCAGGGCTCCGATATTAATGTGTCGAACTAAATGTAGAGTATGTAAATAATTCTATAATAAAGATACAATTAAAACCTCAATACAAATATTTAATTAAAAGCAGATAATCAGTTAACCAATAGTTTTGGATTTGGAACTAATTGGACAAACAAATACATGTTCAAATAACGAATATTTTGCAGAATAAATACAAGAAGCTATGCTGTGTGTAAGATTTGTACAACTATTTAATGATTGGTTAATAAACAATTCATGTAGGAAGTCTTTAAACAGGTTACGTTAATTAACCGATAACCCACATACTACTTTCATTATAAACTCTTTGCACTATGATTTAATGCATAAAATTACATACAATATATTCAAGTAAGATTCATAATTATAATTTACTTGTAATATTTGGCAACGAGTAGAACCAGTATTTTTCAACTTTTGTTATCACAAATATCATACATTGTTATAGCGTAAAGAGTTAATAATTATCTGTAAAAAAGGAAAATCATAAAGACGATTAAAAAATTTAATTATTCCCAGATGTTAGAAATTTTTAATATTTTTAATAAGAGGACAGTAAAATACAATATTTGTTTATTACTTTTTCCCTGCAATTATGATTCCATCATATTTCTGTTGGAACCATTTCATAGCATCTTCTTTCGTTAATCTATGGGAAAAGCCAACTGTTCCAGTTTTTCTTCGTCTGTGGGCTACGTTAAAACCTATAAATTAGTACAACACATATATTAAATAAGTCTTTTTTTTTAAACATGTAAATAAAAATATATAAATAAATAAATAATAAAATGTNAATTCAACAAATAAAATTCATTTAATAAAACATACTTTTTTGCTTTTTATTTTTCTTGTCCTTTTAATTGATCAAATACACAAATGAAATTTATGCGATCAGTCGATAATAAATCATTGTTAAATACTCTCTTTTTTAATTGTTAAATATAAAAAAAAAACAAAAGATAATAACACAAATAACATTCAATATTCTTTATTTTTATCCTAAATTATCTTAAACAAATTTTTACAATTGCATATATTGGGTTGATGGAAAAAAAATGTCGGATTTTCCCATTGAATTGTGGCCAAAACTCCAATATTTTTTGTTCACCAACCCAATATAATGAGCAATTTATTATCATTGAAAGAAAAACAAAAATCAGTTATTATTCTTGCCTGTGAAAAGAGTCTTATCACATTCGTGACAGTAAGATCAATCAGTAATTAGTGAAGATAAGGGGGACAGTGACATGAAACTTTCAACGATATACGATCAGGGGAGTGTCATTGTGCTAGTTCAAATGGCATTATCCCAATATGAAAGTTCAAAGGAAGAAGAAAAAACATCATCGAGAAGAGAAGTGGAGAATGAGAGAAAGAAAAAGGGGGCTATGTTTTTCTACAAATGTGTTGTCGTTGCATCAATATTTTAACATCCAATAAAATAGAATAAGTAAAGTAAAGAAGAAAAGAAGAAAAGAAAAGAAAAGAAAATAAGGAAGGAAGGTAAGGATAGGTAAAGTCCGCCTGGAGAATAGTAGTGGAAGATGTGGAGAAGAAGAAGAAGAAGAAGAGACGACGATGACGACAGTGTACGAAGAGAAGGAAAGTTGGCAACGTTGAACGGTAATACTCCGGTGGTAGAGAGTACGGCAACATCGTAGTAGTAGGGATCCTCGTTGAGAGAGATCGTTTGGGATTTCGAAGAAGGGAGGAGACCCTGTAATCCTCTGCCCGTAGAAACCTCTCGCGATACTCGATATGAGAGAGCGGAGAAAATTAAGTCGAAGGAAGAGAAAGACGGATAGAGGTTAGAGAGACGAAGTGGAGAAGGTGGTGGTGGTAGTGGTGGTGATAAAGGGGGAACAAGAGAAAGAGAGGAGAAGATGGTAGGTAGTGTGGTAAAGGTAGAGAGAAAGTAGGGGATGGGACGAAGAAGAGGGGCTTAAGGGTAAGGAGGAAAGCGAAGAGGAGAAGAGAAATGCGCATGCGTAGAAAAGCATTTGCGCGCGGCTGAAAGAAACCGGAGTGAAAAAGAAGAAGAAGGGCAGGTATGTAGTAAGGGAGGGAAAAAGAAAGAAGTGGGAAGAGGAGAAAGGAGACACTATGAAGAGACGAGAGACCTCGATCGAAGTCTTCCTCCGGCGGCGCATTCAGATCCGTATGGATAAAAGCCCTTGCGGATGTTTTTGCAGAGCGGCCATGACGGGCAGCCTTTCCCTCACTCGCTCGCTTGCTTGCTTACTTGTTCGTAGAGAAAGAAGATAAACTGATATGTACGTGTACACATATCTATCTCTCTCTCTGTAGGATATATTTCATGTATTTTATACTCTATTGAAATGTGCGTTAAAGTAGAAGTACAGAAAATACAGAAAAAAGGAGACACGTATGTATCAAAAAATCTCCATGTAAAGAATATATTCAAGAAAAAGAAGATTACTTTGAAAAAAAGAAGAAGAAAGTAAATATATAATGTAAAAAAAGAAAGTAAAAAATTTCTATAGAAATTTCTAAGAGTTTTGTGTGGTAGAACATAGAGAAAAGAGAAGCATAAAATGGCGTCGGTAAAATTTACGCACGCATTTTAGTCACCACCGACGACTACGACGATTTCTTTACTGCACGAAAACGCACCGCGAAAGTACGCGAAACCTGTACTTCTTCCCAAACAGTTTTTACTTTTTCTAGTCTTTTTTTATTTTATTTTTAGTAAAAAAAAGGAGAGAATATTGTATCATCTTGTATAAAAATGAGAGAATAAAAAGAATGAAGTTTAAGTAGAAAGAGAGGAGAGGAGGTTGGTTGGTTGCTGCTTGCTCGGTGAGAATAATACACGAGGAGAGCACGGGTTATAACGTCCATCGATGATGACGAGGTGGAGGAGGAGGAAGAGGAGGTGCAGCAGTAGGAGGGGAAAGAAGACGAACGAGAGAATGACGGCGTAGTTCCCTCGACGCAGAAATAAGGGGTGAATAAGGTGGCAAGGGGGAAGTAGAAGGAGACAACGAAGTTCGTTCTCTCTTATTTTCCCTCTCTTTTCTGACTATGCGCAAGGAGAGGGAGTAATCGTCGATAAGAGGATGGAAGGGCTACGGTGATTGGTCGGACGTTCGAAGACTAGCTATGCGCAGACGCAGAGACATCGAAGGCTCGACTTTTCTCAGCGAGTCGATCGGCTGATCTCGCGCGAATTGCACGTATTATTATAAACTTCTCTCTATCGTCTAGTTCTCTATTTTATTTAAAAAAACAACTAGGAGAAGAAAAAAAAAGCAAGATATTAATTATTCTCGATCGAAAGGAAATTTTATTATATTCGACGTATACTTTTTCTATTTGATGGACATTATAATAACATCTACAAGCACGTACGGGATATTTATTTTTGTTTTTTTTGAGTCTTACATTTTAACTTCAGAAGTATCCAATGAGACAGAAATGTTTAGCAGCAATAATAATCATCACATCATCGACTGAACTCTATAAAAGACCCTAGAACAAACATTTTTCGAGTACGTCTGAATTTTAACTGTTTTGGTCGTCAAAAGATTTTTGGCGACTTTGTTTTAGATGCAAAGTAAAGGAAAATATATTTATTAAAAAAAAAAAAAAAAGGATAAATGAGGAGAAACGGATAGAAGGGAGGAGGAGGAAGAGAACATATATGCCTTGTTAGAAGAGAGGGTCGAGAAGAGAGGGATAAGAAGATTCGCGAGATAAAACGCAACACAACTCTTGGATTATTTCAACGTTGTTAAAAAGGATAGATCATTTTCTCTCTTTCTCTCTTTCTCTCTTAGAGGGTTTCTACGCAAAACGGAACCAATCAAAATTAATGGTGGATTTTTGTTTTATTTATTCCTTTGAAATTTTTCTTTTTCTTTTTCGATTACTTTTGCATACAACAAATTCCTTTCTATTTCGTTAATTTTGTTTTTGTTACGGACTTTGAACACTTTGAACTGCTGTTGCTAAACAACACCACACACTATCAAACGTGTTGCGAGGTTGGTGATTTACCGCTATTCTTTTGCTCTCCCATTTCAATTTCTGCCTTTCCCGTTAGTAAATAAAATACTTCGTCGTATCCTTGAAAGTTCGTTGTTTTAATGATCAAACACAACCATGGGGCGTGGTTCCTTCGCTAAAACGTGTGATCCGATTCGCAGATGGGTCGATGCGCAATTACGTCGCGTTGCATCGCAAGTTTCTCTTCTACATTCTCGGATTGACGACAACTAGAATTCTCAACTAACAGGAAAAGAGAAATGATGATAGATCATCATTCCCTAAGAAAAGGGACATAAACAAAGGAGAGAAAAGAATGAATTGAATTTAAAAAGATCACGGAGAGACATTTTGTAAAAGTCTTCCTTCGATGGTCTTTTTACGTCTCTTTCTCTTTCTCTTTCACTTTCAAACGTATCATAAATCATAAAATTCTCAGAAAATCTAAAAACATCCTCAGGAGGATCTTCTGTATCAATGAAGTTGAATTTATTAAACTGATTAAAAAAATAAAATCTAGAACCTAGGATCGATATCTCAAATCGTGTGAACGTGTCGAGTGATGATGATACTAAAAACCAAATAGAAAAAATACTCTCTCTCCACTAAATCCAAAAGAGAGAAACGTTTGAAGTAGCAGGCTCTTTCTGTCCATCGTGTTTTCGAAAACAAATAAAAAAGAAAATAAAACTGGAATAATGATGATAGGATTATGGTATATAAAGGAAAAAAAATCTAGAGGACTTTGTTTGGACATTGCTACGACAATCGGACAAAGTGAAAAACTCTTCAGTGTGCTGTTGCCTACTGCAGTATGTTCGCCTGTTTGGTCTGTCTGTCTGTCTGTCTGTCTGACTGTGCCTGCTGCTACTGCTGCTACTGCTGCTACTGCTGCTACTGCTGCTACTGCCGTTGAGGGATTAAGAGGGGAGGAAATCGAGTGCCACGGTGGCTGACCGACTGGCTAGATAGGTTCTCTCTCTCTTTCTTTTCACCATCCTAAATTGCTCGCTCTCTTTCTCATTCTTCTTTGCTCACTGCCGCGCGTCAAGGAATTTTACTCGCGCACAGCTTGCTCTTCCATAGCAATCTCCTTCTTTTTTTTTTTCTTCTTTTTTTCTTCCTTCTATCTCCTCTCTCGACGAGTGCGAGACGAACTCTTGTCCCCGGGTTTAACAAGACGAGAATGTGTTATATATTAATTATATATTAATTATATATTAATTATATACATAATATATATATCCTCTGAACTCTATACTGTGTTCAGATATTCACTGTAGGTCAGATCAGGGATACTGAATCGAGCATTCAAACGGATTAATTTTTTTTTCGAGCATTTTCTCTTTTCTTATGCGATAATATTACGATATAACGAGATTTCTTTCTGACGAGGTAATATGCTAACAAGTGCTGTGACAAGGAGTGTACCCCTAGATGTTTTTGAAACTTTACACACTTGTAGATGTTGATTAGTATAATCACGTACCGGCTAGAGTATCTCTGAAAAATCAACCCTTTTCGAAATATCGACCAATAAAAATTGGAAAAAAAAACTGAATATTCATATCTACCTCTGCTTTGCTATAGTTAACAGAAGCTGCCGATAGCCGAGTGGCTAAGGGCACAAGCTAGTAATCGTGGTGCTGCGTGTTCGAGTCTAATTAGGTTCATTTTTTTTTTATTTTTTTTCTTAAATTTTTTATGTTTATATTTATTTAAAATAGTGTTTTATATATTTACTTTTTTTTTCTTTCTTTCGACAGTATATTTTATTACTTTTATGAAAATTAAAATTTAAAATATGTTGTATTTTTTTTACTGCTGACCAGTCAAGTTTCCTTTTGCCTAGGACTGTACTAAATATACGAATGCATAATGTGGGGAAGGGAGAGCGGAGATATCCATATCGTCTTTTCTTTGTAATAAGAAAAAAGGAAACTTTAACAATCGAAAAATAAAATTATTTATTACGCTTGTGTTAAAATAAATAATAAAAAAGTAAAAAACATAACAAATAAGTAATAATTATTAAAAAAAAACAATAAATAATAAGTAATATATAACAAATACAAGATATGAATATTTAGTTTTTTTTTCAAATTTTTATCGGTCAATATCTCGAAAAGGGTTGATCATTCAGAGATACTCTAACCGGTACGTGATAATACTAATCAACATCTACAAGTTTGTAAAGTTTCAAAAACATCTGGGGGTACACGCCTTGTCACAGCTCTTGTAAGAGATGATTTGTTTGGATTGTAAGAACTCGTAAGATGTTACGTGAAAAAGTGTGTTGTAAATTCGCGCGTATATTCTCTTTTAATTCCAAAAAAAATGTGTCCCTTAAAAGAAACACACACACATGGACGGTTCCGATCGTATTTGCAGTTTAATTATTTTATATGCTGTATAATATCTACCGTCCGGCCGCCATTTAGTTCTGTCTAGAACGACGGTAACGAAACACAGCTTGGAAACGGGTTGAAAAAACTAACGGGAGTTTCAAATGGCGCTATGGTGTGTGGTGCGTGAATATAAAATTACTTTTATAATGATTAATCTAATTTTATTTTATTTTATTTTGTTTTATTTTATCTTAAGTATTCATATAAGTTTTATGATAAAACTACATTAAAATAGAGAAACACATAGGAGCGGCGGCGTTCGTTTACTTTTAAGAGCGTTGCTCTCGTCTTTCACGAGCCTGGCATAAATCATAAATCTCTTGCATCGAATGTATACATATGCATATATCTGTGTATATATGCATTTACATATATACTCTCGTCACACAAACGTAGCATACCGTGCATATAGAAAATAAATTTCCTAGGAGAATCACAAAACGTGCTATGATCGAAAACGTTGAGAGTGTTCGGACCAATCGTTCGTCTTTCTACGTTTGAAACAGGAGACGAACAGGAAATCAATACATCAGCCCACGGTTAAGAGTTGATGGTGAGAGAGGGGAGGAAAAGAGGCACAGGAGTGAAGAGAGAGAAATAATAAGAGAGATAGAGAGAAACGTATGGGACAAAGCATACAAGTAAAAAAAAAAAAAAGAAGGAAAGAGAAACTCGCCTTCCGTAAACTCATCAGTGTTAGGCACACGATTGCAAAAGTATTATCAGCAGTGTGTTCTCTGTTCTTCCACCTCCTCTGTCTCTGACTTCAAATGTACCACATATATACATGCATACACACGTATTGTATTTTTTAATTATCGCACATATGCGTTCATATCTATCTTCACAAACAATGATAAAATATATATGACGATGACGAGTAAGATAAACTTTTCTCCAAGCGACCGTACATAACCTTAACAAAAATATCATTTTCCTAAAAGCTCAGACTTTATATCTCAGAAATCCTAATAGCTTTTATCGATTAAATTCAATATCTTTCAAAATGACTGCAGTTGCACATTTCAACGTAATTTCGTGTATATTAAAGATATATAATAACAAATTAATATATATATGTATGTGGTTCCTTCAGTCATTATCTTTTATCGGACGCATCTACTATTCTTCCAATTACTAATTAAAAAATGGCGATAATACGCAACATGGCGGTTCATAATATTCTCGCGATGTTTTTACGAAGAAATGAGAGAGAGTTATTACTTATGAGTAATTTTTAAGTCCCGGTATGCATAAGAGAATTTCGTGTAACAATGACATAATATATGAATAATAATGAATTATAATAATAACGATCGAACGAATTTGGAAAATCCCTCTCTTCGTTTGAAGTTTCTTAAGTGAGCGGCGATTCTCTTCAACGGATGAATCGTTTAGCGGATTCTACGAAAAGAAATGCGAATAAAAAAACAATGCGGGAGCAGCACCACGCAACGACAACGTCGTCTCCGTCTTCGCCGACGTAGTAGTTGAATACACACGACGACTATGAAGAGAGGGGGGGGGAAGGCTTTTGTTTCCTCGTAGTTTCCCCTCGATGTTCCTCCTCGTTTTCTTCGCATATCCAGAGCTCTGGCTCTTTTCAACCGAATAAAAACATCGTCCGGTACCATAAAGACGTTGGTAAGTGAGCTCAGAAACGGTAAAGGAAAGAAGAGAGAGCGAGAGAAAGAGAGAAATTCGGAATAAAACCTATTCTCATTGGAGATGTCGCTTTCATATTGTTTCTCTCCCACGCCCATAAACTTTCCTATTAACCTCGACGTTACCTAACATTCTTCATAAATTCCAATATGTGGAGGAAAAAGGGGAGAGGGAGAAGCCCCGAAGAGGAGAGAAGAGAAGAGAAGAAGAGGTTTAAAGTAAGCTTTGTTAATGATGGATATAAAAAAAAAAAAAGATAAAAATATGTGGAACGAAGAGGAGAGGTGGTTAGAAGAGGAAAGAAGAAATTCAATCGAGAATGGGAATGGGATGATGAAAAGAGAAAATATAAATGGCTGGATCGATATTTATTAATTCTACGGAACTCTATTCCTCTATCTTATTCTCTCTCCCTTAACATATTCCTCCCAACGATTAAACAAAAGATAATCCTTATGAACTCTTCGTTATCAACACCGAAGTTTATTTCCTTCCTATTTAACTAGTAACCTTTTTTTACCAACAATAAGGACGAGGAAACGTATTTAAAGTACTACTACCACAACCGTGAAAAAGAAAATCCGGATAGGAGTTTCTCGGAAAGACTTCTTCTTCTTTACCTTATTTTTAAAAAACAGAAAGATGAGAATAAAACGATGGTGATGATGACGACGACAAAGAAGAAGTAGAAGCAGCAGCAGCACCCAACGTAAGCCGCAAACGTCACAAGTGAGCAAGCAGGCCAGAAACTAGCAAACGAAAAGGAAGAGAAGTGGCAACAGCGCTTATCCAAGCAACCGGCTAGAACGACGGTGGGCGCCTCAACGAGGCCAGCCGAGGACGTGACAACAGCGCTATGACTCACAGTTCTCTCGTTCCGAGCTCTCTACCTTCCTCTCACCCCCTAAACCTCCACACTTAGGGCTCCGTCGTACCTCCGACCCCGTAAGCCTCTTTTGCCCATGCGGCAATACGCAGCTGACGCCCTGCTATTCCCTTTCCAACATCCCTCCTCATCCCCACTTTACTCGCCCGCTCGCACTCTCTCGTCCACCACTACTACACCAAAATACTAACGTCGCTCCACTCGCCGTGTTCTCCCTCTTTAACTCTCCTCACACTCACAACCCATCCCACCCTCTTCCCCCTTCACATTGCCAACCTTTCCGTCTCTTCGTCGTCGTCGTACTAGGGCAAACCAAGAGCGATTCTTAACATCGGCGACCGTCGTACGAAAGAACCGAGAGAGAAGGGAACACACTCTGTATGTAAGTGTTAAGTGTGTGAGTGTGTGTGTGTGCTCGTCACTTCTCTTCTCTCTTTCTCATTTCTTTAGATGTGTGTGCTAAGCCAGCGCAAAATTCTCTCCCGATGGAAGAAAAACACCTTTACTAATCCCCTTCCCCTTCTCCTTCCCCTTCTCCTTCCCCTTCTCTTCCTCCTCCCCTTCTCTTCCTCCTCCTCTTCTTCCTCCTCCTCCTCTTTCTATCTCTTTTCTAAAGATTTCCTACTATCTAGTCACTATTTTCCTCCCTTCGCAATTCCACTTTCCGATCAAAGTGCAAAAGAGAAATATAAATCTTGTTGGAAGGAAAACTACTACTACTACTATTACTACTACTTCTCGTGTATTTGTACACACAAAATGATCAGTATATTGTCGTATATATAACTCATTTCGTAAAAAGAGAATTATAGTTTGTAGAAAATCGAGACTAGTTCTAAACATCATGCAGAGGAGGGTAGAGAGTGTACATAGAACAGTGTTCGTCAGCCTAACACGAGGATCTTATCGTCTGAAGATGGCGATCGTGCGCTACTATGGAAGGAAAATGACTTCCTGCAATTGCGGGATGGACACACATACACACACATACATGTACATGTCATGACACACGACGTTTGCCAACCGCCTTTTACTACTACGTCATCATCGTCGTCTTCTCCTTCTTCTTTTTTCTTCCCCCTCCCTCTTTCCACTTCTTTTGCTTGACCTATAGTTATCGTCATCATCGTAATGTGATTATATAGGGTGGTCGGTCGCGTGGTTATGTGTTCATATCCTAGCAAAAGCTTAAATTTTATTAACTCTATTACTGGTTTTTCTCCTCTTTTCTTTTTCTTTTTTTATTTTTTCCGGTGTGTAAAATTCTTCAGTTTAATCTCTTACGAAATACTTGACAATAAATGCGTATCATGAAATAGTGATTGATCAGTGATATTGAAATATCGATATCATTTGACGAAATCATGTTTGTAGTTGGTAACCGGACCTACACACACATACACACTCTACTTTGGAAAAAAACAACTACACGATGAAAACGATGACGACAACGCGACTACGACGTGGCATATTTTAAAGTTAAACGCATACAAACGACCCCGATGTGTTTATTCCTGCGTTTAGTGTATATACAAGCGGAATTGCGTAAGCCATCTTGAAAATTTACCGTTTTCCCCCCATTTCAGAAGCCTACGTCGACCGATCGTAATATTAATAATAACAACAACGATAATAATAATAATATTAAACTTTTTCTTACAACACAAAATTGCAAACGCATTAAAAAAAATAACTAAAATGTGTTTTTTTATTTTCAAATCAAATCGCTTATATATTCTACCCGGGGGATTTCACTCGTCGTATTTAACCTTTGACATCTTGCGCAAGTACAACTTCAAAATTCTATTCATACAACTTGTGTTCACAACAATCATCATTATTTATGGATTCTTTTTGATATTGAAACGTAAAAAAAATTTTCCAACATCAACGTTCAAAAGGGATATTGTTATTCCGACCTGGCAATAGTGTCGATTACGATGATAAGTCTGTTCTCCTATTCCGATTAATGCAAGAGAAAGAGAGAGATAAAAGAATAAAAAAGGAGTGAGAGAGAGAGAGAGAGAGAGAGAAGGCAACGATTACGAGGCCGCGTGGGTTCGAGGTCGCAGGCTTGGAGTCACGTTAAGCGGTGATTACCGTCTCTATCGTAGCCAAGGTGCCGTTATTTTAATCTAGAGATACGTAGACCGGATGAGAATGAAAAGCCAAAGAGAGAAAGAGAGAGAGAAAGGAAGATTTTAATATAAACTGTAAATGCGATATAACAGAAATAAAATTATCGGCAAATATTACACACCTCTCTTCCTCCTCCTCTTCCTCCTACCGATTTTAATTTCCCTTCATTTTTCCATCCCACCCATCCATTTTTCCCCTATTATACACCCTGAATATAATTTTCTAAAGTACTTCGTTATTAACTTTCATTTTTTCTTTTTTACTATTTTTTTAAATTATTTTTTTTTCTATTTCTATCGTTCTCGCGTTAATCTAATGTGCAAGATAACGCGATAATGTAGATTCGATAAGAAATAACAGTGAATAATTAATGATAGAATGCGACATTAGAAACACCTGTACGTTCCACGCCATCTTAACGACAACATGGCCGATCGAAGAAAATCAAAATGGAGGCTACTTTTTACCATAGAGGATCGAAGAAAACTAATATAATAATAAGATCGTTTTAATGGAAATTTGTAAAAAAAGCATCATCGCGTTTCTAGATTTAGGTAGACTGGTGGTGGTGGTGGTGGGTTTTTGAAAGTTTACAAAGGGGCCCTGTAGTTTTATAATTTGAAAACAACATATAGAAAGAAACGGGAAGAAGAGTAATTGATTTTAAAAATAACCTCAAAACTTTGTATATCCCTCGCATCCTTTCCCCCTACTTTACTTTCACGTACACTACTACGCATTTTAGCCGTACGTGTTGGTGGTGCTACTACTATCTTATTGGAAATAAACGTAACCTTATATTTTTTGAAACTTTTCGAACAAGAGGAGGTACTATAGTAAATGAAGAATATATAGTGGGAGGTTAAAGAAAGAAATAAAAAAGAGAAAAGAAAAAGAGAGAAAAAGAGAGAAAAAGAGAGAAGAAGAAGAAGAAGAAGAAGAAGAATACAAGTAACGGTAGTCCATATTACGATCGCTGCCGCGCCTATATTCTTGCTTCGTGTCGTCTTCTTCTGGAGGTCTCTTTTCTCTTTCTTTCTTTATTTTTGCATGGAGAAAGCCAGTTAGAATCTTTAGGTTATGTTCTTCGTGCGTATAGAAGAAAAAGGACGGAGATAGGAAAGAGAAGGGAAGTAAAGAAAGAGAGGGGTCCCCGAGTGTATATAAAAATACACTCTTGTACACAATACTACACTTACACACACGTAATACACAAACACACACATATGCGTGTACGTGAGATCTTGGTACCTTGGTACTCGGTGGAGAAATATAAAATGACAAAGTTCTAGCAGTACCAGTACCAGTACCAGTACCAGCACCAGAAGAAGAAAAAGAAGATAAAAGTATTACTAAAGATTAGAAAGAGAAGGGGAGAAGAGAAAAGTTAGCGTACTAAGTCCAATGTCGTAACATTAGAAAAAACATGCTTGATCACTGTGTTACCTTCCATCTATCTATCTTTGTCTTTCTTTAGGCTTGCGCTAGGTCTTACAAAATAAAAATATACCTCGTTAACCGAGAATTTCTTTTCTTGTCTATGCATTGTCTGTGTTGCTCCTGCTGCTGCTGCTATTCTGATGGTAGGAGTTCGCTGCGTAAACAGGAACAACAATGCACATTTCTCTCTCTCCCCTTCTTATATTTATTTTTCTTTTATTTTTCCACCACCTCCTTCTTCCGTGTCTCATGCAAAAGAACTTAGCAAAAGAGTGTGAGAGAGATAGAAATAATATAAGAAATAACGAGACGAAAAAGTACAATAAAGGCGTGGCGTAAAAACGAGGCAACCGGTTCCTCTCTCTTTTTCTATCCCATTTCTAGTGATTACGAGAATGAGAGAGATAGGTAGATAGATAGATGGAGAGATAGGGACAAGACTTTAAATACGTTTTCTCCGTTCGAATACTATTAATACTAACGCGTAATCTTTGACTACATATCTACCAATGCATACTTCTCTCTCTCACTCTCGTACAACTTCTTTTGACTAATTCATAGCTAGTTTCTTAACTGATTATTATTTATAGATATGTTACCTACGTAAGAACTAGGAATAATAAAATATGTTAACTCATTAGCTCCCGTAATATAATATTCCTTCTACCTATAACCTAACGTAACTTTTACCATGTTATATATAAGTCTACACACGAATTTTCCAAGTGTTCTTATTTTTCTTGCAAAAAAATGTCACGTAAAAGTTAGAGGACAATTCCAGAAAAAAAGGAATAAAACGCTCTGAGAATCTTATCTATTTTCTTCTTACATTTTTCAAACTTTATTGAGAAACATAGGAATAAAGAATTCTAAAGGTTCTTTTTTCTATTTTGTAGGAAACAACATAACCTATAACGCAAGAGTTACGCCATTGGGATGCGCGTTAACGACGTGTGTGTAGAAGAAGCAAACCCAGCAACGGCAGAAAAGACCAGACACAGAACCTCTCCTCCTCCTGGTGGTTTACAACTAGAAAGGATGTAGATAAATGTGTGTGTATGTGTGTGTATGTAGCAAGGGCTATAGTAGAGAGAAACAGCATGCTTTTTTCTCCTCAGCTTCCCCTCCCATTGCAACGATTTCACCGTGCTTAGCATAGCCCTGGACCGTAGGAGATTCTTCTTCTCTTTTCTTCTCTTTCTCTTTCTTCTTCTTCTTCTTCTCTACCTACTCTGTAAACGTTCAGTAGCCGCGGAAAGATTCTTTCTCTCTCTTTCTTCCTTTTTACAGATACCTACATACATACATATGTGCATGCTTATCCGCACACGACGCCTATGCGTCCCTCACGAATACTGCAGCAACAGCAGCAGCTGCCGCAGCAGCAAGCCGTAATGTTGGCCAGCTAGACTTAGGGCAAACATTTCCCTGCAATAGTTTTCAAAAGAATATCCCCCACCATTTTGAAGAAGACAAATTCTTCATAAGCTACTGAGTTTGTTGAGCTAAATTTTTCATTACTTTGATCGTCGAATTAAATTATAACCGATCGAAATTGTTTTTTGTAGTACAAAATGATCAAAAATAGAGCTCGTAAGAATTTATGAACTTCTGATTATTTTGGACAACGGTTGTGAAAACAATATCGTGGGAACGATTGAAACGTATTATAGTTTGATTTTCTTTTTCTTTTAACTTAAAATAATGAAGAAAACAGTGTAGGTGGTGGTGGTGGTAAGATGTTAAATAAGATTTTTCTTTTACTTCAAAACTTTTCTGTATATTTTCGTGAAAGTAATCAGGACGGGGAATAAAGGGGAGGGCCGAAAACCTAGTGAATTTTTAGCGCTTAAAAGTATATATCTGTATCAGCAGACGTTATAGCTCGCAAATACAGACGCACAACACATAAATACACATATTGCGAGCATGTGTGGTAGGCATAAACGCAGATGGAAGGTTGGTTGACAAGGCGCACATGGTTGGTTTCGTTTAATAGAGGTCGTTGAACTGTCAACATGGCAAAGCCACGACTGAACCTCTTTTTTCACGTTGGCATATCATCATCATTATCATCATTATCATCATTATTGCCGAAACTCATCAATTTCTTTTTTCTTTTTTTTTGTCGATTGAGAACCACTGACTCAACGATTTCTCAATCCCAATAAACGCGCGTCGTGAAATCGCGTCCATTTTGTCTTCTTCTTACACTATTACGAAAAAAAAAAGAAAATTTAATCTCGTGGGGAAAGGGAAAAGATATTTTCTTAAAATATTATACTAAATGGCGGATAACGCATGTCGCAGAAATTTGCAAACCCGCTGTGTTTGTTTCACGAAGATATGTCCTAAGTGAAA
>JACGTP010000061.1:404375-438062 GCA_023678845.1 Mischocyttarus mexicanus | reverse complement strand
GTCCTTAACATCTTCTTAGCCTTCTTTGAAGCGCTTATACTACTTATAAACATTTTATTTTTACTCAATGTACACTTACCGTATGCCACTGTCAACATTTTTAGTGTTTTTGAGCACTTAATACAGCAGAAAATCGCCAAACACGCAAAACACTTGTAATCTTTATGCTTCTTACAAACAAACAAAAAATTTTATATTATTGAAACTATGAACATATGCTTGGGACAATTGTACCAACATAGAAAAAAAAAGAAAATCAAAATCAACTGTAGGTATCTTGCGAAATTTAAAAAGTCACCTTACTTTTTGATCACACTTCTTACGCAATATTTGAAATGAATTATTTCTATTTAAACATTATTATTTAATATTATTATGATATATAATTGTATCTAAATGTATTACACATTAATTCTGTAAACACAGGACTTAGGCACGTAAACAAACGAATGAATTGAATTAAACACTATTTGGGAGGGGGTGGGGGAGAGGGTGAGGGTAAAAATCGATTTTAATGATAATTCGAACAATTATAAATGTAATCTGTATTATGGGAATTAGAATATTCACGATGTTTATTATTCTTTACGGTTGGCATAATCAAAAGATTGTTACGAATTGTTCTTTGTTATTAAAATCAATCCATCTTTCTATTTCTTTCTTTCTCTTTCCTTTTTTTAATTATTTTTCTTTTACTTTCTCCGACATTTACCAAATATTTTATCGGACTTTTTAAGAGTTTCACGTTTCGTCAGAGTTTTTTTCCATTATTGTTTTTCGTCACGACGAACACGGTTTTTAACAACAAACATTTCTGCCTATCTAAACTCATTCAAATGCTGATTACATTCGTGTTCTATCTGTGTGTTTTTGTTTTTTTATTTTTATTTCTTTTTTTTTATTTCTGCGCGATATTATTTTTCCTTTCTACTTTTCTCTCTCTTTTACTCTCTTCTTTCTTTTCTTTCGTTTACCAAAAGAATTGCATAGGATTTCTTTTTTTCGTTTTGTCAAGTTATTTCAAGCATGGTTATAAACTCTTTTCACCTTATTCCTTCAACTGGAAGGATAAAAGAAATTCATCTAAAGAAAAAAAAAAAAAGAAAA
Source organism: Mischocyttarus mexicanus (assembly GCA_023678845.1). Lineage (NCBI taxonomy): Eukaryota > Metazoa > Arthropoda > Insecta > Hymenoptera > Vespidae > Mischocyttarus > Mischocyttarus mexicanus. The sequence continues at coordinate 436,955 of JACGTP010000061.1, read as the reverse complement.
GAAAAATTTTCTATGCCTTTTCATTAATTATAATATCTTTTTATGATTTTTTTTTTTTAAAGAAATAATTTAATTAACTAAATTTTAATCATTTTCTTTTCGTTATGCAAATATTACGATACAAAAATTTCAACGTAATTGTTAAAACAAAATAAATATTATATAAAAAAACAAATAAAAGAAAATGTGTGTTAATGGTTATGATATTGATTTTGTTATCAGTTCATCATTGATTATAATATATAGAAAAAAAAATAGAAAAAAAAGCGTATCGAGGTTTGTATTACCGATTATGGTTATAAATTATTTTTAAAAATTACAATATATTCTTTTCGGTAAAAAAAGAAATATAAAAAGGAATAATTTTAATTAACTAAAAATGTTAACATTTTTTTGTAAATATTACGATACAAAAATTCGAAGTAATTGTTAGGTAAAATAAAAAAAAAAAAGAAAGAAAAGAAGAAAATAGAAGAAATATGTTCTAGTTTATATAATCTACGTGGTTATATCAGTTATCGGTTTCGATATCTATTCGAGTCAAGTGCAAACATTAAATAATATTCTTTTTAACGATCTACTAAATTACCGTGACTGAGTTTCAACCAATCGAGTTAGATTCGTGAATGCGTTGTCGATTCTACTTACAAACATAAGTGGGAATGTTTGCTATTAGAAAGATAGAAAGAGATAGAGAGAGAGAGAGAGAACATGTAGAAAACGTAGTAGGGAGTAGTAGTACCACTCGATAAGACCTTTAAACGAAAACTTTCAAACGTGTTCGACATTTCCTTTCTCGTGACTCTTAGGAAACGACCTCTTACCTCTTCTTACCCTTTTCTTACCTCCTATCCTTACCCCTCTTCTTAACCCTCTCTTCTTTAAAAGATATATTCGTGTTTCCTAAAGGTGCCACTTCAAGAAGAGATAATCTGGATTTTAGAACGGGTGGAAGTGTTTGCCTCTGCTTTCCTTTCAAACTTTTTACCATAAATCTTCGACAAGTGGAAATCATTAACGATCATCCTAATTGGATATAAGGTAATAGACTCAATGACGGAACGACCAAGGATACATTACTGATTTTTCTTATTTTTAAAATACTTAAGTAGCTAATATAAGAAAAAACTAATTGTTTTCATTGTCTGAAATAGACATTTAGCTGTTCGAGCATAATAATATCGTTTAGTTTTTTTTGAAATTTAATATATTAGAAACATTTTTTTCAAATCATTATAAAAGACCCAATAACGGAACACTAAAAAAGTCAAGACCCAATACTGGATTTTTATTGACCCAATACTGGATTTTTGTTGACCCAATACTGGAACAGTAAGTAAAATGAATTTATTTCAATGTAAAGATTATGCTTATCGTAAGCTAATTAAATAATAGTAGTTAATATTATTATTATTATTATTATTATTATTATTTATATTATGATTATTTTTTTAGTTTTTTTTTCCCTTTTCTGTTCCTGTTCAAGCTGTCTTGCTTCTTTCGCTTCGAGTTTCTTTTGTTTTCTAATTTTTCATGAAATAATAAAATTAATATAAAAGATTTTGAGGTTATGATATAAATGAGTCAATAAGATACTCAGCATGTGTCACTCAATAAAACAAACATGGCTGTCTGTTCCGGTAATGGATACGGGCTCACTTTTAATGAACTAATAGACGAACAGTTAAATTTAAATAATTAAAGAATTTCCCTTATATTAAAAATACATTATTTTAATTTCAAAGTTCCTCTACCGATACATACAAAAAAATAACCGAAAGTAATTTTATACACTTTTTATAAGCTTAAGAATATTGACTGATTTCTTAACTAAATCGTTAAGGGACCTCGTGCACCGAAAACTACTCCTATATTTGACAATTTTATTTTTTATATTTTGGATACACTCTCAAGTCACATTTGTGTATTTTTTTATAAATAAAATACTAAGGTATGAAATATAAACAAAGATTTTTGAAATTCCATCACGTACATAATTAAATATAAGATATTAACTTTCAAATCGTTTCGATATTCGGTCTCGGTCCGTCATTGGGTCTTTTTCCTTAAGGGGGTATTCTGGTCTAGAAATTTGAAAAAATCGATTTTTTTTGCATATTTTCAAAGTTTAGACCCTTAAGAATATGTCCTTAAACGGATTTTTCGAAATTCAAATTATTTTCGGAGTTATAGGTATTTTAGTGACCCGGCATCTAATCAGATACGAATGAACAATCAAAACTTTATACACGTTTTACCCAAAACTACTTTTTTCGAGGCGGTTGACATGATATCTCAAGTTTTACTTGACCGATTCCTTTGAAATTTAGTGGGAATCTTCTTTATACATTTTTCTATCGGGTGATCTTTGGATTTTGAAAAATTTTAATTTTTAGTATTTTAAAAAAATTCGAGAAGGTCAAAAAAAAGGGGTCAAAAAAAACTTTTTTTCATATCGACGTCATTTTGTGAATTTTTTTTTTTTTAACCGAGAGTCACCCGATAGCGACATCTTTACTGATTAAGAATTTTCTAAATTTTTTTGTTTCATATTACTACAAGGGTTGGAATCATGTCAACCAGAGTGCACCGTTTTTTTTGTAGCCCCCACCACTTCACCGGCCTATATTTCTACGAATTTTTTATTTTTTTTTTTTCACGATTTTTTTTTATATTCTTAAAATGGTAATAAACATCATATAAAAAAATGGATACTAAAAATGATTTTCATTTTTTTTTATCTTAAATGCCTAAAATTTAGGTTTCTAGACCAGAATACCCCGTTAAACGTATAAAATATTATAAATCATGCCTATCGATGATTTTTCTTGGTTCTTTTTTTTTTCATCATTTTAATCTCTCAATCTGATTTTCTAACAAATTGTTTCATATTATCTTTTAATAATTTCTTTTTTCTTTTTTAAGAATTTAAAATGAGATCAATTATTTTCGTACTCTTTTGAAATTGTTTTTCGTTATTCCTAATGAATCTTGTAACATTTCTTACAATTATTATGATTCTCAATTAATCATAATTGGTGTGGGGTTTTATTTAATTTGTATGCACGAATTTTGTTTCCTTTGTATATTCTTCAAATAATCTTTAAACCTCGTGCAATTGTTATTTGTACAATATTTAAATTATTTTACATCTCTCAATTGATTCTAATTAAAGAATGAAATTTAATTTAATTCTTATGTTTTTTTTTAATACGAATTATTCAGAATAGTATTTCTTGAACTTTTTTGATGATTTTTATACTGTGTGAGAAATTATAATTCCTATTTAAATTATTTTATATATTTCAATTGATGATTATATTTAATCAATTTTATATAAAATAAATGCAATTACAATTTATTAGAAGAATTTGTGAGAATAAACAATTCGTACTATTTTCTAAACAATTTCTAATCCGATTATGCAGGAAATTAAATTGGAATTTTGTTTTCTAGAAATTTTTTCAGAGAAAAAGAAAAAAAAAGAAGAAATATTTCTTACATATTTGAATATCCTAAATTCAAAGGGTGAAGTTATGATTGGTTTTTGAAGAAAACTAATTATTATAAAAATCAACGAATTATTATAAAAATCAACGAATAATCATGTCAAATTCTTTAAACTGGCAAGAGATTTCAAGAAGAAATAGTAAGTTTAAGATATTAGGACCTTGAATAAGTTCTCGCCGTTTTTTTCACAAAATAAAAGCTTTATTTAATTTCCTAATATAAGTTTGAAAGTATAAGGAAAGGTAAGGTTCAAGGTTAAGGTGTAAGGTTCAATATAAAGTTCTAATTGTTCGTCTTGAAACTTTGTCTGTGCGCCAGAACGTTCCTTATCCTCAAGTTCAAAATCATTATTTTTGAAGCATCTAAACCAGTCTTTGCATGTCGTATTCGACAGAGCATTGTTGCTGTAAGCCTCAACGAGAATTCAGTATGCTTTAGTTGCAGATTTCTTCTGAATAAAGTAGTGCAATAAAATTCCCAGCAAAAACACTTCATTTACCACAAAAATAGACATTTTCAGAAGCAATACACAAACACGTGGTTGACACTTTAATGAAATACCTTACTTAGACTGAAATTGAAGGTTACATACAGTATTTGTTTGCCGATGCATTACCATTCGAGAATTCCATGCACGGAGTACTGCTGATGTCATTTTCTAAGAAACGGCGAGAATTTATTCAAGGACATAATAAAATTAAGAATATTTTATTTTTTTTATTTTATTTTATTTTTTATATTTATATCAGATAAATTGATTTCTATAAAATATTTTAATGTTTATCGATAGAAAGAGAAGGAAGAAGGAACGATAACAAAGAAAAATCGAATAAAATCATGATAGAAAGAACATCATGGATGAAAACACTTAAATATTATTACGATAGGTTCCGATATTATCAATTTTATGTCGCTGACAAAGTTGAAACTACCATAACAGTTATTTGCTTGTGGATCATTAAATTATATTTCTCATTAATGGGATATGGACCGATAATAAATGATACCGAATCGGCGATAGATGATTAATAATAATCATATATACTTATAACTACACTGTATATTATTTTAATCATATTTTCTAATTATTATTATTCTTATCTACATTTGTATAAATTAAATTTCTTTATTTAAAAAACAAATCCAATGTGTGTTATCCTGACATTTTCATTTAAACCTCACATAATTCAATTGTTATTATATTTATTTGAAAAAAAGGAAAACAAAAATGCAAATAAAATAATAATAATTGAGTTTTAATTTCAGTAAGTTAAGCATAAGTATTACTGCAGTTAAAATTAAAACATTCGATAATTTAACGACAAATAATTATTTTTTGTTTTGAACAAAAATTTGGACAATAATTTGATATCTAAACTTTTTAACTGATTTACTAATATTCTTTTCATTTGTTTTAATTTTTATTTATTTTTTTCAATCGCAGTATTTGACACGCAGCAAAATACAGTGTATTATTAATTAATTGTTTTATATTTTATTATTTTTAAAAACTTCTTTCTTTAATAAAATAACCTTAAGAATTGATTGTTAAAAATAACGAACCTATATTTATCATATCATTAATTCATAATAAGTTTTTTTATAAACAATTATAGATTTTTAAATGCGGTAAAACCAAACTAGGGAACCTAAATAATATTGGGAGTATAAATTAGTTCGGTCCGTTTTCAAAAGACGGCTCTGGCTGTTATAAATGTGTCATAGCGACAGCTGATTCCGGTGGTTTCAGAGACATCTGTGTAACCTTTGTACATATTCAGTACATATCGCTTTGAGTTTCACACAAAACCCCTGTTTTATACTGTCTTGAATATGTCAACTTTTGTGTTTACTAAGCAGCATTTGCAGGAGGTTTTAGTTTTTTGTTTTAATTGGAAGAAAAGCGCATCAAATGCTGGTAGAAGTTTATGGTGACAATGCTCCAACTGATAAATCATGTAGGGAATGGATTCGACGTTTCAAGAATGGTGATTTCAGCGTTGAAGACAAGCCTCGCTCTGAACAGCCAAAAAAATTAAAAGACGAAGAATTGGAGGCATTACTCGATAAAAATTCAAGTCAAACGCAGGAAGAGCTTGCAGAATCATTGGGAGTTACGCAAGCAACAGTTTCCATAAGATTGAAATCCATAGGAATGATTCTCAAGCAAGGCAATTGGGTGCCTCACGAAAAAACAGACTGAATTAATTTATATTCCCAATAGGAAAATTTAAATAAAAGTATTAATTTGAGTAATGCATGTTTATTACTCGAGAGAGTTATCTAATTAAGTATAAAAAAATTTATAATATCTACAGAATGATTATCTCATCGATAATCTTTGATTACAACGAATCGTGGTAACGTTTCACAAAGATGAAAATAAAAAAAATTCGAAAAATATCATCACGTATTTTATTTTCTCCCGTTATGGTATAAGAGAGACAACTTTGATAAAAATCTACAGAACGGGGAGAGAAAAATAAAAAATAAAAAATAAATGTAGGTGTCATTTTGTCACTCGACACGTACACGTTCCTTTTATTCCCACGTTAATAATCCTCTCGACTTTTTAAAATCTCAAAAGGTGGATCGATGTTAGAAGAAAAATATGTGTCTATGAAGCGAATTCACGTTCGTAAGAAAAAAAAAGAATGGAGAGAGAAAGAGAGATAGATAGGAAAAAAACGGGGAGGGGAGAGGGTAAAAGAATTTTTCTATTTTCCTGTAGCGTCTTTTGCCATAGCACGATCCAATGGCAATTCTTTCCATTTCACTCACACCGTATCTTTTTAGTATCTACTCTTTCACGTGTCCTTGGAAGTATCACGTCGTCGTTGAAAGTTAAGATATTCACGAGTCGATCGTAAAAGATGCAGTCCAATCTACGATGCTACCGTTTCTTCTTCAACTATCTTTCTCTATTTTCTATCTCTTTCTATCTATTTTCCTGTCTATAGTACGTCCTTTTTCTACAACTACAAGGTTACAGGATACACTGAGGAGTACCAGCTAGCTACCTATCCTAGCTTTTACCGTCCCTCCTTCTTTCTACCTAACTCCTCACCCACCCATGAGAAAACTCTCGAGTTATCCGAAGTAAAAAAAAAACAGGAAGAAAAAAAAGAAAAATAGATATAAGAAAGCTAATTTTCTTATCAACCTCTCCTACACGTTCAACTAATCCCGAATGTTTTTCACTACTTTCTCGACTCGTTGAATTCAAACGATTCTTACGATCCTTTCTTTCTTTACTTTTTCTTTTTTTCTTTCATTTTATTCAAGTAAGTATAACGGAGAGTTCGTATCGTGTAGAAATGTATATTGAGGATGGTTTTTATTTTAGATAGTTTTTTGAATTTTTTGTTTATTCCTAAGACTAATATGGTTCGAAATAAATAAAAAGAAAATATATTTTCAGCAAGTTTGAAGTCTTTAGCTAAAATTTTTAACCTTTGCTGAACAGCGATGTATGTTATCTGTCTAAAAAATATGGGGTTTTATACATTGAATGATGGATTTTTTTATTTCAACCTAATTATTAGGTTATCAAGTATGAAATGGAGCAAATTTCAATTTAATTATGTGCATTGTTTGCTCCATTTTATACTTGACAAACTAATAATTAATTGAAAAATTTTAAACTCTGCAAACATAATTTTTATAATAGTAACTACACCTCAGAATTTTTATAAATTCTTAGCTATTATAATTTTGGAGTAGCAACTACGTGAAAATAAAACTTATTTATTTTTTTAAATTACGAATAAATTATTCGTATTCTACGTTGCGTAATTTTTTTTATTCACCTGTCTCCTAATTACGATTTGGACCGATGATTTTTCGAAGTAATTTATTTTCGTATACCCTAAATCTTTTTTCCTATAATACCAACAAGTGGAATAAAAACACAAAAGAATGTAATATTATTCTAGCCTGTAAAAAATATAAAAAAAAAAAATCAACCCAAACCTAGATCTATTATGGTCTTATGAAAAGCCTGAATGATTATTCTTTGATTAAACATTTTAAAGAATATTAAAAATCTCTGATACATCTCCATAATTATTTGAAGTATAATATTTGTTAAAGAATTTTAAATAATTTTATTTCATATTTAGAGTTTATATATGTGTACCTACAGAAATGCATTTATACATACATTTAAAAAAGCAGCCATCTAGGATGCTCAAAAAGAAGAAAATCAAAAAAGTTCGATGATAAATCCACCTGTAACAAAAAGAAAAATATATTAATCATCTACACTTGCCAAAACCACCAAAAAATTATTGACGAACAATATAAAAATAGAATAAAATATAAAATATGATATATAATGAGTCATTCTCGGAAGGTTCGAACATGATGTTGAAACTTTGAAAATAACTCAGTAGCTTGTAGTTACCCTTTTGAGCTACAGTTTGTGAGGGCCTCTTCGACATTCAGCCTCTTCTTGCTTCGTGCCTTACTGCATTTGGACATTCCCTAAGAGCGAGCATGAAAAGAGTTTCTCATTGAAAATATCAATCATTCAAAACAGTACTCTCAGAATTTGGCATATTACAACCAGTCAATGACAAAGAATAAGAATCGTCCCTGATTATAAATTATAAATAGAAATCAACCTAAAGCGATCCTAATAAAAGCCTAACAAACTTGAAAAGAAAAGTTTCATTAGTAAACATTTTGAGCTTTTTATCAATTATTATTAAATCTTGAGCTCTAGTTATCACCTAGTTAACACAAAATTGATTTACTTTTCCCGTTAGCTATCCCAGCTCATGGAAAATCAATAAACTTAGAGTTTATTGACCGTACACAAATACACGAGCACATTTAATCGAATGTCCAAGCAGATAACAATTTTAACCGATGACCTAATAACACTTTGCATTTTTAATATCGAGTAATAAAATCGAATTGAAATAAATAATGCAATAAATGTAATGCATATTCTTGTAATATTTTTATTTAATTTATTTGTTATATTGAATAACATCAAATATCTTCAATTGTAAAATTATATCACGATTGTGCAAAGTGCTAATACTTAAAACTAATGTAAGTACCATAAATTCATCAAAGACATTAGAGTCTTTGATTAGACTCTATCTCGTTCGAGATAGAATCAAAACAGAAATGAATCTTTCAAATGGTTGTAAATACCTTTGAATCATGATACATAAATAAACATTACAGAAGAATCGCAAAATAAATTTACAAAGCTAGTATAAATAGAATGAAAACATATAATAGAAAGATATGATTTTGTGACAATTCTGTATAAACCCTGATGTTCGCAGCTTTCCCGCTCCTTGTGTTGGGCCCGACGGCGCGATGGCGTGGCTATCGGCGCAAGGGGTACTAGGAGGAGCGAGGGGGAGCGTTGCCTAAGGCGATGACGGAAGCAGAGATAGATCGCGATCGACTGTTAGGGAGGAAAGAGCTCTTTCTGCGATGCGGGCGCGAACGGATCGATCTTATTTGTTGAATAAGCGATAACGCGAGTCTGATCGGGAGTGTTCGGTTATTTTGAGTCTGTTTCAGGGAAAGAAGGGGAAAAGAGTCGGTCTCGTAGGGAGACCAAAGGTCCGGTCTCATAGGGAGTCCGGATAAGTAGGTGACGGTCCTGACTGAGCATGGTTGCATGGGCAGTGGCCAATAGATTGGCATGCTAGCACGGGAAGTAGGTAAGAGAGCTCTCTGATTTGTTTCTACTGAATGGCTATTCAAGCTAGCGTCTTATAAGTGAGATTTGTTTATAACCCGACTTTGAGGGTTTTTGATTGTACGAATTATGAATAAAGGCAGTCATTAGTTAACTGGGGCTTGTTTAGGCTTTTCCCCTTATTTCGAAGGAATTCTTACGCCTAAGCAAGCTTTTTGGGTATCGCGAGATTCTGTGTTTTATTTTAACCTATTTTACTCATTCCATCTAGAACCCATCTTTATCTCCTTTTCTAATAATTAAGATCTCAATGTTGGATGTCTCAACATCTGAGATGGGACTTCCACTTCTGAGTGGAAACAATATTAATTAATAGTGTAGAATATTAATAAAAAATGACTAACATCATTTAAAAAATCATTGTCAAAGTCTTACTGACCGAGCGAAAATGAGTCGAGCACGGTCGTGCACGTTGGCGGGAGGGGGCTATCGCGGCGGATATATATTATATATATTAAGTATAATCATTTTATCCTTCAGATGCTTTCATTAATTATGGGTAAAACAGAGAAAAGTATAGGTGTTTGATATGAAACATGGAATTATATTTTTAATAGAAAAAAATTTATTTACGTTTAAAAAGTCGAGACGCGTTTGTATATTAGATAGAATATTGGTTAAACACATGGAAAATAACTGTAAATGCAGATAAATGCAAACATCTAACGTTCACACTAACAATAAGAAAAGATACTGTCTCTCCAGTAACTTTGAATCGGATTGTTATATTACGCTGAATCGTGCAGCCCACCGCATAAGAAAACCGTTACAAAATACTATGTAAATAAAGATTTCAAAAGGAATGGACAATTTAAAATAAATATATAATATTTTATTCTATCTCAATTTACAGGCGATAGAAATAATCTATGAGATTAGATCTCCTCAAGAGGAAAGGTCTGGTATTTGTCCACTTTTATTTTATTTGTTTATACATGCAGGTCTGGACGGGAAAACTCCGAGGACCATGAAAGTACTCCCACTCTAAAGCGTTACCTACAGTTAGAAGAAAGACCTATTGATGACCAATAGAGAATCTATGGTTTAATAAGAACCGCCCTGTAGGATAAAGAGAGTCCTACCCTCTCCACTGTATACAGGCTATAAAGACAGATCCCGGCCCAGAGTCGGGGGCTCATTTTCTACAAAAAGTTAAAATATATATAATAGTTTTTTCTTGCTTTGAGTATATCGCAGTGGTGGTTGTATTTTATTGTTATTTTTCTTGTTTTGTTAAAATATACGATCCATAATTGTGCTACATCGTTGCAACGATTATTCACCCCGACCTTTAATCGAACACGGATCACTATTTCTCAAACCAAAACGGTAAAATAACTAGGAGTACATCTAGATTCAAAGCTAACTTGGAAGCAACACATAAAAGCTAAAATAGAACAAATCCGCTTGGTAAGACGCAATATGTACTGGCTCACGAGCAAACAATCGAAAATAAATATAAACAACAAATTGCTAATATATAAGTCAATAATGAAACCGATATGGACATATGCAATTGAAATATGGGGAATGGTTGCCAAAAGCCACTTAGGAAAAATAGAAGCACTTTAATCTATCATCCTAAGAACCATTGTTAACGCTCCATGGTATGTGAGAAATGAAGAAGTATAGTACGAAAAGACCTCCAAATAAACTCCGTTGAAATGGAAATAAAACGTGTGTGTAACAAATACAAAATTAGATTGAAGAAACATCCCAGTGATTCAGCAAAAAAGCTGTACCTAGCAAACCTGCCTAGAAGACTATCCAGGAAACACTCAAATGACATCCTCCTCACGACTTAAATTGTGATCGTTACAAAAATATTTTCTACTGAGAAAATATCTACGTGCTATATTTTACTTTTTCCGCTATCATAATTTGCCGAATGACCTCTATGGGACAAATTTTAGAGTATTTTGGAGTTAATAAAAAAAAAAAAAAATTTAACAACGAAATGACAACGTTCGGTTGTCGACACCGGCTAAGGAGTGGCGGAGAGTAACGAACCTAAACAAAACATTGAACATTCAACTAAGCCGGTAGTTAAGGAATGATTTTCTATGTGTATTTCATATATAACGAATTTCCTAGAATTCACCGAGAGATATAATACCGTACCGATAGAGTATAATATAGTACCGATATAATATAGTACCGATGTTGAGCTCGTTTGACTCGGACGTACACCTTCGCCTTTCTTTCTCTCAATACATTCAATACGTATGGGATTATTAATATGTTTTTGTACAGCTAACCTACTTTTGCATCGCTGACTTATTTTTCTTACCAGTGACCTACTTTTGAACAGCTGTTATCTATTTCTAATGATAGATTTTTATTAATTTCTTAATATTCAGTTAATAAATAGATTTATGCATATATCGATTATATTCTATTAAAGCTATTAAAAAATAATTGTATGATGTATCTGAAATTTTTAATAAGTCTTATTACATTATATATATATATATACACGAGATAAATGTATAATATTAATATATCGTAACTACTTTTTATAATAATCGTTAGTCTTCTTCGAGCGTTTTTTGATATTTCACTTTGATAACACTCACGTATATAAATCTTGTGTATGGCTATCGTTTGATATATAATAGAAATTTGTATGTAAGAAAATACCTTGTAATTATCTGATATTAACATGACGTTGAAGCTTTTCTGCGATCTTCACCACCGACGGCATAGACTTGATTGGCTGTGCAAATGCAATCTTGTCTTTTGAATGTCACGTGACCATTTAAAAATTCATAAATTAATGTATTAAAAAATACGATTAATAAAGTATTTATTAAACTATAAAGTGGTATATCTTATAAAATCTAACAATATAAATTAGAAAAAATTATTACAAAGGTATTTTTTATTGTCAGAACGAAATTAGATGAATAATTTCTTAATTGCAAATTCAAATAAATCCAAACGTTTTTAACACGCACACAAACTTGTCGTCACACGTACAGTAGCTCGTCTTTCTTCATGACTACCAAGCTAGTCAAACTACATATGATAAATTACTTATTAAATAAATCAAAAATCGTTTTTATTTTTCTGATTAATTTACACGTCTCTTGGAAATATTCTAAAAATAAAGAATGGAATAAAGATTATACAGATTTAACTCTTTGCACTCGTGGGCTCCGCTACGGAGACAATGCAAATAATTTTCAGTTTTTAACATAAGAACAGGCAGGCTCAACAACCACCTACACATTATACATTTGTATTCATAAACAATTAAAAAAATAATAACATACAACGATAACTTTTCTTCTAATGCGTGTATCATTAACTTACATGTGAATATGATCTTTTCACTAAAATTGATTCGAGTGCAAAGGGTTAATACTTCCTCGTTCTTTAAAAAAAATGACAATCTTATAAAAGAGCATTGTCACTTTATAATAGTTATCTTCCAAAAAAAAATTGACATTGACATTGCCATCTGGTAAAGAATAAATTCGCGAAATATGTGTCGATAGTGATAAATTTCTTGTTATTGATCTGCATTATCGATTAGGTGGTACCAAATTACTGCTTCAATTTCAATACTTTCATAAACGGTAAACGTTGTTAATTTTTTGGAAAGATATTTAAAACGACAATTCTCTTTTATACGAGAATTTTTATCCGTTCGATAAGATAATATTTTTACTATATATTGTCTTTATTGCCCTTGTCGTGTATGCATACAGTATAGGTAACTCATACACACACGTTAACACACTCATATATTTGATTTTGATTTCTATTATATTAACGAAATCTTATTTTTTATTTTTTTCAGATTTCCCAGCATCAGAAGAGTCCAGCACGAATGCCCAGTTCAATAATTGTTTTTGGACTTTTATTTTCATAATCGTCGAGGTAAGCTTAACTCTATTCTTTATACCATAAAGAAAAGAAAAAAAAGAATGTAAGAAGAAAGTGTTCGTGTGAAAGATGTTGAAAGGTGATAAGGGGGAGAAAAAGAATGAGAATAAAAGAGTGTGATAGAAAGAGAGAGAGAGAAAGAGAGAGAGAGCGCGAATAAGTATATAAACAACATTTAAAGTATATCCTCCGACTAATATGTATATATGGATGTTCTAGCTAGGCATTCCCGAGATGTAAACAAACGACAACAGTTGAGCGAACATTCGACAATTTCAAACGATAAACAATGAGAGATCTATTCATTCCCCTTCCGTCCTTGGACAAATTCAGACCTGCTTACGTATCGTATTAAATTATCGAATAATTTCACATTTCTAACATTATTATAATTAATTTAATATTATAGGAAGTTCTTCTTTTCTAAAGAGACTTTAAAAATTGTTTTTCTTTTTAGATCTTTTTAGATATTTAAACAATTATAAAGATTTTTATTAACAATTTTTAACAACATTACATGCTTTGTATGTGATTTTATACAAGTAATGAGATCTAGACAATTGATATTGCTTGAATTTGTACATTGACATATAAAGTTAACACTATCAAACAAACAGTCGCATTTTTTGGAACATTTCACAAATATTTCATAAATTTTACTTTTAATTATGTCAATTCTCATAGATTATTACATTTTCTTTTTATATTTAACATTGAATCTTTATGATAAAATTTCTTTTATTGTGTGTCCTGCCTTCAGAAATGATTTACAGGAATTATTGTTTTATAATCTTTAGTATGTTACAGATTTCAGAACTTTATTTTTTAAATTTTTGTATTCATCGCCACCCTAAGGGTAGGCTACCTATCTTGCATTCATCGATGGAGAATAAACGTAAATACCTTTTGTATTAAACATTTTCTCAATAATTGTATTAATTTTTTCTTATAACTGTAAACGTCTGGGCTTTTGCTTATGTTATTATTGCTAGGAGATGTAGGTTTGAATGCGTCTAGTGGCTGCATAAGTGTGAGTGTCGTGCCGATGTTTATTTGGGGTATCGATATCTTAAGATAAACGTATACAGAACATGGGCGGTATGCGGACCACTTGAAAAAAGGCGACGCTGCGGCGTTAGAGGGAAAGGGACATAAGGGGCGCAGACCAAGGGTCGGGGCTCGCTTTTTACGGATTAGTCTTACGAGTTAGTCGAGAAAGAATCGGAAGTATTATGTTGGAGTTGTGAGTCGTTATGAAATAAATATATATATATATATCAATACGAAACAGTCGTCTCTGAAGTTCTCTTACGAAACCCTTCTTACGCACCTTATGTATCTTATGGAAAGGGACGAACGGATTAAGTGTTGATTTACGATTATCAGAAGTGGAACGAAGTATCAAATTAGTTTACAATTTTCAGAAGTGGGATTCAAGCTCGCAAATAAGAAATTCGCGGTTCGCGTGTTATTTTACGAAATATTACGGAATATTACGAAACATGGCAACGGCCAGCAATCTTTCGGTACATGAACTTAAAGAAAAACTCCGTGCTCGAGGCTTATCAACGTGCGGTACGAAAGCCGAACTTACGGCGCGGTTAGATTCGGCTGAACCACATTGGAGAGGTGTAGCCGCTTCAGACATAAGTTACAACGACGGAGCAGCAGCCTTAGAAACACCGGCGACGGAAGGCAGCGAAATGGAAAGGCTCCGTCAGGAATTAGAACATCTTAGACACGAGCACGAGCAATTCAAGGAAAGACAGGATCGACATCCAAGAGCGGATGAACGTCGGCGCGAGATCAGCTTGAGTGCGATCTCTGATTTAGTTGACAGCTTTGATGGAAGCAACGGTACGTTTACAGTTTGGGAAAGACGGATACGTTACGTTCAACGAGTGCACCAATTACGAGATGAAGAGATGGTGATGATAATTAGCTCGAAAATGAAAGGAAAAGCATTACGGTGGTTTCACTCGAAACCAGAATTTGTAACTTACGAGATGGAAGAATTGTTGGCGGAGATAAGGAAAATGTTTTGTTCACGTCAAAGCATAATTACGTTAAGAAAACAGTTCGAGGATCGTAGATGGAGGTTCGACGAATCGTTTGGAGATTATTTACGAGATAAAATGATATTGGGTAACAGGATTCCTCTCCCAGAACAAGAAATCGTGGAGTATGCAATAGATGGTATTCCCGATGTTACCCTGAGGAATCAAGCTCGAATGAATAATTTTCGGAACCAAGAATCATTATTAATAGCATTCGAAAATATCTCATTAGGCACTGGATTGAGAACGCGAGCGACGGAGCATCGCAATTCTACAAATTATGAAGGAAGACGGGTGCCGGCAGAGAAAAAGAAACCGATCGAGGTTAAGAAGCCGATGGAAGGAGGTCCTGCGAGGTGTTTCAACTGCGGAGAGACTGGACACCTTTCGCGGAACTGTCCCCGTCCAAAGAGAGAAAGGGGTAGCTGTTATAAGTGCGGCAAATATGGACACCTTAAACCAGAGTGCCCGGAAAAGGATGGTGAAGTCAACAGCATCGCCGAGGACCTTACCATTAATAACGAGTTTGTCAGGAAAGTGACTTACGAGATCAATTCAGGCAACAAACATTATGTTTTAGTTTTAGATACTTTATTAGATTCTGGTAGCGCAGTGAGTTTTATAAAGGAAAGGTTTGTGACGGGACAGATTGATCCGATATTGGAATCCGGTAAGAAATATTTTGGTATCAATCATAGTTGTCTACAAGTGCGCGGTTCGGTACAGGTTAGTTTAAGATTAGATAACCATGAAAGGTGCGATACTTGTCTTCTAGTGGTACCGGATACAACTATGATGAATTCTGTCATTTTAGGCCGCGATGTATTGAGAAAATGCGGGTTTAGTATTAGTAGGAAAAGTAATCATTCCGAAGAGGAAGAAGCAATTAGTCAAATCCTGAATATAGAGATAGACGATCAGGCCGATAACCAAACTACCGAATTATCCAATAATCAAAGTTCAGGCACAGATGAAAAATTAGTGGAAAATGATTGCTTATTAGATTCTGTTTATGTTGCGACAAAAAGAAATCATTCAATGGACGAAGTTAGAAATAAATGTAAAGTTATTGCCGGAAATGCTCAAGTAGATAATGTTGTGTTTAGCGAGAAAGAGAGTAACGAACTCAAATTAGAAGTGAATTGTGAAGTTGTGGCAACGGAACGAAACAAGTTAAAAGAGATTTTAGAGACAAATTATGAGAGCGCACCTCAACCGAAAAAACTGAGAGTAAGTGAGGAAGTTAAAAAGGAACTTAATGAATTGATTAATGATGAAGAATTTAAGTCTGTCGATGTGTTAGATCAGGTTAATATCCTAGAAGAAACAAATACAGAATTAGAAACCTTTCGAAAAGATGAGCAATTAGAGTCTGAACCAACATTTAATGTTTTGCCGAAACAGGAAGATTTAATATCTGATAAGGGAAAAAGGTTAAGAAATCATATTGTTAGATTAGAAACCGAAGTAATGGTCAATACTAACGAAAGGAAATATTTACGAAGTGTGCAGCCTGAATTATTTCAAAGATTTGAAAGTGATAGAAATTTGTTGTTAAGTATGGCACACCAATTATTAGAATTAGAAATGATTCAAGAATTAGTTAGAAAGATAGATAAGAAAAAGATATTCTTATGTATTAAAAGTAAGCGGAAACGTATAAACTTATTGTTGCCAGGAAAGGCCGAGACCGATGTGAATTATGTGTTAAAGAGAGAGATAACATTCATGATAGCTAGTACAGATTATTTAGGTCCGAAAATATTTGATATTCGTAGGAAAAGGAAAAAAAAGAAACAGTGCGGCAGCTATTGAAAAGTATATGTGAAATCGATAAGGAAAAAAAAATATATAATCTCAAGTTTAAATTTAGTATATCTTATCGTTATGTTGAAAATGTGATTATGTTCTATCGTATTTCCTCTTTCCTATGAATGTATCAATATCACATCTTGATTTAATTTACCGTTAGGTTAAAATAAGATTTTATTATGCCTGTTTTAATTTTATTTTCTCTTTTAAAACAAACAAAAAAAAAAAAATTATGTTAATAACGCATTTTATCTTTACTTCTGTAAGAATATATATTATTTTAGTTATGTATTAGTTTAGTTTGCGTTTGTTTAAGAACCTTATGTAACTGAAAAAGGCTGATATGTCAGCAGAAAGGAAGTTTTATTACTTATGTACGGATTTATGTTACGTGTGTGGTCTTTATGTTAATACTTCTTATGTTTGTATTAGTTTTATAATTGTATTCTTATATTTGTATTCATTTTATTTTTGTATCTTATAGATTAGTGTACCTCATGTATGTGTTAATTTTAAGTTCATATTTATTAAACGATTGTATTTTTTTTGTGTATGTTGGAGGTATGGTGACCGAGGGCGGTCACCGTCAGGACTGGCCGATTGTAAACGTCTGGGCTTTTGCTTATGTTATTATTGCTAGGAGATGTAGGTTTGAATGCGTCTAGTGGCTGCATAAGTGTGAGTGTCGTGCCGATGTTTATTTGGGGTATCGATATCTTAAGATAAACGTATACAGAACATGGGCGGTATGCGGACCACTTGAAAAAAGGCGACGCTGCGGCGTTAGAGGGAAAGGGACATAAGGGGCGCAGACCAAGGGTCGGGGCTCACTTTTTACGGATTAGTCTTACGAGTTAGTCGAGAAAGAATCGGAAGTATTATGTTGGAGTTGTGAGTCGTTATGAAATAAATATATATATATATATATCAATACGAAACAGTCGTCTCTGAAGTTCTCTTACGAAACCCTTCTTACGCACCTTATGTATCTTATGGAAAGGGACGAACGGATTAAGTGTTGATTTACGATTATCAGAAGTGGAACGAAGTATCAAATTAGTTTACATAACAATGATATTGGTAGTTTTGTTTTTATTTCTGTTTCAGATCATCGTTTAAATAGTCCAGATTGGAAACAGTGCTTGTGTGTTTTATTAATTAAATTTATTCTAAACATAGTATTCTTATCGAATTGACTGCGTGCAATGCAGGTTTAGAGTCAGTGTTAGTGCAATGTCATCGTCATCCTAAGGGTAGGATACCCATCGAGCAATCATCACTGCAGATTTAAAGTAAATCAATTTTTATAACTGACATTTCTGTAATAATTTCAATGGTTTGTTAAAAAGACGATGATATTAATTGTTCTTTTTCTTTTTTTGTTACAGAACATCATTGCAATCGTGCGCGTATGCAATGAATACTCATGTGTTGTATCGTTGAAATAAAAAAATAAAAAAGTCTGTCGTGTAAAGAAACTCGTTTATAGTTTCTTATCTCCGTGTACTACATCTACTCATCGTCATCTTAAGTGTAGGATACCCATCCAGCATTCATCAATAGTGAATAAATGTAATTCAATTTTTATATTAAACATTCTCTCAATAATTATAGTAATTTTTTCTTATAACAATGGTGTTCATAAATTTGTTCTTATTTCTGTTTCAGATTATCTTTAAAATAGTCCAGTTTAACAACAGTGTTTATTAAAATGTATTTGCATTTTCTTAGTAATATTTTGTTTTAAATTCGTTTTTATTGAATTGACTGCGCGCAATGTAGTTTTAGAGTTAGTGTTGGTGCATTCTCATCGTCATCCTAAGGGTAGGAGACCCATCCTGCATTCATCGATGCAGATTCGAAGTGAGTATATTTCTGTATTCAATAATACCACAAAAATTTCTATGGTTTTTATTTATGATAAGTGTATTAACGGTCTTGTTTTTTTATTTTTGTTACAGATTATAATTGCAATCGTGCGCGAAGCAATGTGCGGGAGTGTTTTATCGTTTAAATATAATTATGGATGTTTGAGAGGTATGATTAAAAATAAAAGTATACTAAAAGTTTAAAATTCTTAAAAATCTACGTTTGAGAGCATGTTATGAGATAAATCAATTATGTCAATGGTAGGCAAAAATGTGTAATCAAAAAAACAGAGGTAATATTTTCAAAATTTTTGTATTTAATAAGAAATAATAAATGATAGAAAAAAATTGTAAATAACTTTTAATACATTAAATACATTTTGGTTTTTAATTTTACGGTAAAAACAACTTTGATTTTAATATTTACCGATTCTCTGAATATCAAAGTATTATTCATTTTTAAATATTTTATCATGACATTTAAATATTAATTATTTTCGATCAATTTCAATAAGAAATATTTGTAATGTTAATTATTCAACGTTCAGAGAAATAGAAAATACATGACGCCACTGTTAATTGTTTAAGTTGCCTACACAGTCTTTTTCATACTTAAGAGTAAAAAACAAAATGTTCTGTTTTTATACACTAATTGATTTATCGAATACAAATCTTATTTATAGATTATTTAGAATTTTTTTCTCAATTACTGTTTACTTAACGTCAATAAAAATCTGTTTAAAAGAGTTGAAAATATATAAAATAAAAATTTGGAACGTATTCAGTAGCTTTTGAATTTATATTATTTATGAGTTTAATCTGTGTTAAGCGATTGAATCGCCATAAAAGTACGTGTAAAATAACATGTATTTTAAACTGCAATAACTTTTAAACGACTTGGTGGATAAATTTGAAACTTTTATAGTAGCTTAAGCATTAAATAAGATTCATTCTCTTAAAATTTTCATTGTCTTCGTAACATTTCAACATACCTCTTAGACATCCTTAAAATCACGGATTAAAAGCACGTTCGTCCGTTAATTGCAATTTGTTCGCGTTACGCGATTTTATTAGAAATTTTTCATGCTAAATTGACTGCGAACAAAGCGGTCATTGTATTAGGGTTTGTACGATCAAAGTAATATTTTTATTTCAAAACATTTGCACAGATTGTTCGCGTCTTAGAGTCAGTGCATCAATGGTTACCTAAAATAAAGTGTGTGGCAATGTTTTATATTTGCATTGACTGCATTGAAAGCAGTCTTTGAATCAGTTGTGCAAAGTCAGTGATAGGGCGAGTAATAAATTAAAATCAAGCGCTAATTAAAGTCAGTGTTGTTCACGGTATAAGAAAATTTCGGTCGCGATAAGAAACTCTTTTATAATTTCTTATTTTCGTGAAAAATGCGTAATTAGATTCACGGGAGTGCATCATCGAAGAACCAGTCTATCCATGGGTTTTCCTCAATGGGTCTTCTTCAATGCTACTGCGAAGTAGGAGTGTTTTGGAGCCACTGCAGAACTAATGCCAACTGTTCATATTTCATAAATGCGTCATTTTAATTTAAAAATGTCACATATATGTGATATAACGGTTGGTAAAGAGTGAGTCAACAAATTTCAAGTCCCTCCAGTGCTTCATCATGTCGAGGATGGAAGATCCTAATCGGCACGAGCTACTGGTTGTAATTATTCCAATAAATTATTGACGAGCACATGAGTAATTGCTTTTTTAGAATAACTCATGAAAATGGTATATTTTATTGTGTATTTTATTAGTTTAGGATAGGTCTTCTTGTCTTATCGGCTAAATTCATTTAATTGTCAGTGCAATTAATAAATGTACTTTTTTTTTACACTTTGTGTTTTTACTCGCGTTAGTAATGGTGAAATCGAGCATTAATTTACTCGATTTCGTCCGGAAAAGCACGTAAAATAATTGGCTTACATGAATTGCTTCGAACATAGTTTATTTAATCGCGATTTATTTTGATATTTCGATGATTCGATATTAACAATAAATGAACAAGAAGACAAACTACATTCGCGAACGGATAGACTCTGGCTATTAAGTGGTATCTTAAACTCTAGTTTTTTAATTAAAACAGCTAACTTAATTAAAGAAGTCGTCCGAGGTTTTTTATAAAAATCAGTTTTCATGTTTTCTAATTCTTAAAAATTTCTTAAAACTTTTTAAAACTTTTTAAAAGTCATTATAAATATTTTGTAGAGCCTTAGCCAGTTTAGATCTTTTTACATGGTAATCAATTTTTTATGTTAATCAATTTTTAGATCAGGCTTTTCAGCTTCTAATAAACTAATCTCCCGTTTCTTCCTTTATACTTTCTGCGTTCTCATGTATGCGTGTTCCCAGGTGCTACACCTATGGGTGAGAAAAGGTTAGTATGGGTATAGTTTTAAGTTATTTCTCTTTTAGCGACTGTCATTAAGTTAGTGATTGCACGATGTACTTTATACCTGTGTGTGTGTATGTACATCATTACTTGATAATTGTTAAATAATTCATGATTTAATACTTCTCAGATTATTATTTATAGAGTCACTTGTGATATCAAAAATACACGTTCTTGCATTTTCATATTTGTATTAAATTTTTTTAATTTTTATTGTTTATCGTTTTAAATAGTAGAGTTCCCACAGTTATTTGTGGAAATTTGACAATACTTGTATTATATTAATATACTGATATATACTAGAATGTACCAGTATTTTGCTATTAGCCATTTATGTAATAATCATTAGTCTTGGTAGTCGATTACAGCAAAAAGTACGTATTCCCATAACTTTAGAAAACACGTGATTGAATTGGGGTGTCGGAGGTGCCCCGGGGCATGCTCTCTAGTTTAGGCTTTTGCACCCTGGTGGTATGTGTGAGAACCGTGGAGTGAATCTTTTTGTGTGTATGTGCTGTTATTTTAAATATAGGTAATAGGCAGGCAGGTAGCATACTTTTCTGAATGAATGTGTGAAACTTTAATTTTAAGCAGGTAGAACCCGAGAATTGTACTGGGTTTGTTTCCACTCAGAAGTGGAAGTCCCATCTCAGGGTTTATACAGAATTGTCACAAAATCATATCTTCCTATGTTTTCATTCTGTTTATGCTAGCTTTGTAAATTTATTTTGCGATTCTTCTGTAATCTTTATTTATGTATCATGATTCAAAGGTATTTGGAACCATTTGAAAGATTCATTTCTGTTTCGATTTTATTTCGAACGAGATAGAGTCTAATCAAATCCGCAAAGCCTTTGATGAATTTATGGTGCTTAGTTTTAAGTATTAGTACTTTGCACAATCGTGATATAATCTTACAATTGAAGATTGTTGAATATAATACCTTTATACTATGATCTATGTCTGTCTGGTACGTAACATATATATGAGTGTGTATGAGAGCTTGTGTTAGAGACCCTATGGTAGGGCGTTACGGTATAGTCAGCAAGCGTGTGCACGCTCAGTCGCTAGAGAGCAAGGGGCCAGTTGTCACGTTGAGTATGTAAGCTATTCTTCTAATGTTAAAATAAACCAATATGTTAATTCACTATCTCACTATTTATTTAATCTACCTAACATCAACAAAGATATTTGATGTAATTCAATATAACAAATAAATTAAATAAAAATATTGCAAGAATATGTATTACATTTATTGCATTATTTATTTCAATTCGATTTTATTACTCGATATTAAAAATGCAAAGTTTTATTAGGTCATCGGTTAGAATTATTATCTGCACGCATATTCGATTAAATGTGCTCGTGTATTTGTGTACAGTCAATAAACTTTAAGTTTGTTGATTGTCCATAAGCTAGGATAGCTAACGGGAAACGTAAATTAGTGTTTTAATCATTTTTTTAACAGAGTCACATAGCGGAGAACGGAATTATTTAAAAGTAAGGATGAAAGAAAGCGAATGAAAATATTTCATAGATACATCGTAATATGAAATATTCTTCATTGATATTAGTATTATAAAATCAGTTAAGAGTAATTGTGCGAAAATGTCTTTAAGTCGTTTATAAATTGTAGGATCATAATCTGGCATATTACAACGGCATGGTATTAGAATAGAATCGATATTTTACATGGTCAATAATGTTCCTTTCGGCGATGAGATATCTCTCGACCAAAAGGCAAGAATTATTTTCTACGTAAAATGAACTCAGGATGTTTACTAATGAAAATTTTCTTGTCAGGTTTGTTAGGCTTTTGTTAGGATCGTTTTAGGTTGATTTCTATTTATAATTTATAATCAGGGACGATTCTTATTCTTTGTCATTGACCGGTTGTAATATGCCAAATTCTGAGAGTACTGTTTTGAACGATTGATATTTTCAATGAGAAACTCTTTTCATGCTCGCTCTTAGGGAATGTCCAAATGCAGTAAGGCACGAAGCAAGAAGAGGCTAAATGTCGAAGAGGCCTTCACATACTGTGGCTCAAAAGGGCAACTACAAGCTACTGAGTTATTTTCAAAGTTTCAACATCATGTTCGAACCTTCCGAGAATGACTCATTATATGGACCGTTTATTTTTAAAGTGGTGTAAGTTCTTTTTTAAAAAAAATGAGATATGAAGTAATTTATGCTTAATTTAATATAAACTTTTTGTTTATAACTAGTTAGTATTTAATATCTTAAAAAATGCTAATGCTTTGTTCAATTTAAAATTGGCCGGTAAAAGAAATTGTGTAACTATTGATTATGAAAATGGTGTAAGTCCAATTTCCATAGAAAGGTGACGGGGTTAGTGGCCACCGGTGGCTTTACAATTGACAAAAAAACAAATTAACGAAATTATAGAGATAGAATATTCATCAGATAAGGATATTGTTACTGAGAACTTGGATTCTGCAAGAGAAAATAAAGGAAAATATACGCAACGAATATAGAACGCGTTAGTGAATCAGAACGTAGAGTAATTTTTGTTAAATTCTGAAATATAGGTGATTTTAATAAACAAAACGTATTTCTCCAGTGTAGTGTTCAACGTAAAACTGTAAATAGAAGAAGGCCAAGAAATCATACGGGCATTTTGAGGGCTTATGCTTGTCAATTTCACCTGACCACTTCTCGCGGAAACATTTTAGTATGTAAGAAGTTTTTCATTAATACTTTCATTAATACTTTCATGTAAGAAGTTTTTCATTAATACTTTCTAGACGAATTGATCGTGTCTTAAAAAAGCATGATGATATTCCGAAAGACATGCGTGGACAAATGAATGGCTTTTGCAAAAGAATTAATGAACTTATGACAAATACAGTGATAGAACACATAAAAAGTTTTCCGGTATTTGAAAGTCATTATACTCGATCCCAAAATCCAGAACGGATGTTCTTGAATTCTGAATTAAACATAAGAAGAACGTTTAATTTATACTTAGAAAAATGTAGGGAAAATAACTTGAGTTTGTTAATGAATGGACGTACACACTACCACATGAAGAGCATAAATTAATAATACCAATATCTTGTGTTAAGTTTAAAAATACATAAATATAATTAACGTTCAAAATAAAAACTACTAATTCTATTTTATTTCTTGTCATTATTTGTAAACAAAATTGGATTAATATGAAATATATTTTAAGTAATATTTGTTATTTCGAAATTGAAATTAAATGATATTATCAATTGAGTAATTATGAAAGTGGTGTAAGTCCATTTGCAGCCTGGAAATATATGTTATTTTAGTTAAATTTGCCTAAAAGAAATGTATATAATCAAATGACATATTGATAAATTATTATAAACATTCCCAGACTTCATATAATTAACCTATATTTTTGAATTGTCAGATTTGCTAACATTTAATTTTCTCGAAACGAAAGAAAATGGACTTGCACCACTTTCAAAATAAACGGTCCATATATCATATTTTATATTTTATTTTATTTTTATATTGTTCGTCAATAATTTTTTGGTGGTTTTGGCAAGTGTAGATGATTAATATATTTTTCTTTTTGTTACAAGTGATCATCATTGAATTTATCATCGAAGTTTTTTGCTTTTCTCCTTTTTGAGCGCCCTAAATGGCTGCTTTTTTAAATGTATGTATAAATGCATTTCTGTAGGTACACATATATAAACTCTAAATATGAAGTATAATTATATAAAATTCTTTAACAAATATTGTACTTCAAATATTTATGGAGATGTACTAAAGATACGATGAGAAATCTATAGTGTTCGAGTTTTATAAAATTTGAGTTAGATCAAAATATTATAATCATCAACATGTTCGATGATGAATAACTTCAACGGTAAAACTTTTATCTACTTTTTATGTTGGTTGTTTTTTTTTAATATTCTCTCCTTACTCCATCGTTTCTTTTTCTTTTTATATTTATTTTACGTTATGATCGAATATGACGGATTATTATTTTTTGTTTATATTTTTAAAACGCGAACACGTTTGGCTACAACTTCGTATCGATTATCGTACGACCTATTTTATTATTTTAACAAATATTTTATTTCTATTTTTATTAGCGCGAAATATATCATTCGATATTTAAATACAAAAATTTATTATTTAATTGATCATCAATTTTCATATCACAATAGCTTTGAATAAACGTGAATATTTGAGATAGAAAGGGAGAAGGAGAATACGATAAGCTTTATAAATAAACGATTATGAATTTAAATGATATAATAATAGCAATAATTATAATAATAATAATATTAATAATAATAATAATAACAATAATAATATCAATATCAATAATAATAATAATAATAATAGGCACGCGTTTATGTTTAAAACGGATGAAAATAATTTAAGTGTCAATCTAAAAACAGAAGACACGTACGATGCTTTTAAATGCAATGGCCAACGCCGAATTATTCATCGACGAGATAGAAAGAGAATGAGAGAGAGAGAGAGAGAGAGAGAGAGAGAGAGAGAGAGAGAGAGAGAAAGAGAGAGAGAGAGAGAAAGAGAGAAACTGACTGACAGAAGTGAAGTTTCGTCTCTCACAAATCGTATTTCAAACGCGAAATCATGCTAGACGATTGACGTGTTAAACGATCAACCCTCGTACTTCGTATAATTTATTTTTATTGCTCCTCATGTAAAATGGATAAATTCGGGGTAAGGGGTGGAGAATTGTTCAGAGAATAAAATTTCGTTTTTTTTTTTCGGCAGAGATAATTCTCGTTGATCTCGTTTACCTTATACTTTAAGATTATTCTTAATTTATCTTCAAAATCATAGATAAAACTTTTCCATTATAATTATTAGTAGAATTAAAGTATAGAACTGCAACGAGATGTATCGTTGCATATTTTCCTAACCTAAATTATTTATGTCAGTGATTTGAAGCAAATAATTATTTTAATCTAACTTTGCTAGTATAATTTTGCTTTTAACATTTTCTAACAAAAGAAAAGAAAAGAAAGAATAATCGCAGACGTGGTATTAAAAAGATGAATAAAATCGAGGATCGATATTGGAAGGAATTTTGTGAACGGAGTTATCAATGGACAAATAGTATATTGCAATAGAATATAATAATATTGGTAGTTATGTAGATACGTATGTACATATAAAATAAGTGAATATTTTTCTTTCCAATCTATCCGGGAATGATTTGACGTTTTACCAAGGGAAATGTTCTGATTCCATAATCGGATCGATATGTTTTTCCTGCTCGATTACTCACAGTGCACGTGTAGAGACAAAATATATATATTTAACATCCACAAGCATACAATTTAATTTACTTTTTTTTCTTCTTTACAATTTATATTTTCCCCTTAATATTTTAATACGTTTACTTATACGTAATTCAATGTTTACCTGAATATAAATTTTAGATTAAAAAATACTTATAATAAATGTACTTCCAATTCTTATAAAAGAAAATTCATAAATATAACAAAGTAATGAAAGAAAATATATATATAAAAATAATAAAATACAATAATTTTAATTAAATGTACATATAATAAACTAACAAGAAGTAAGAATATTTTAAGAATTATTTTACATAAAAAAAAAATTGCGTTATATCGTAAATTATTGGATACGTTTACTTAAATATAATTCAATGTTTACCTGAATAAACGTTTCGAATTTATAAATATTCATAATAAGTATACTTCAAATAGGTAAACTAAATTCATAAATATAACAAAGTAATGAAAGATAAATATATATATAAAAATAATAAAAATAAAAGTAATTCATAAAATGTAAATATAATAAAATCAACAAAAAGTAAGAATATATTTTACACAAAATATTGTGTTATATGTTAAATTATTGGTTTAAATTTTTGCTGTACACGTTCTACTCATTTCCTTTCCCACTCTCTCTCTTTCTCTCTGTTTTTGGGCTAAGCTAGGTCGATTCGATAATTTATCAGGATCATTTCGGTGCTGGTCGAATGGCGGTAGAGCTTGGTCGAATTTATGATAACGATAACATTGAATAATTCGCGGCAAGCATTGATCGCAGAACCGGTCAAAGTGAGAGAGAAAGATAGATGGATATAGTTGGATAGATAGATAGCTGAAAAGAGAACAAGAGAGAGAGAGAGAGAGTGAGAGAGAGAGAGAGAGAGAAATAGAGAATAGTGAGTGTCTCTCAGCAAACTCGTAACTTCGTTGACACAACAGTGCTGGAAAATTAATTAAAATTATCGTTATTGACCTTCGTTATTTCCACGATATATCCGGATAATTCTCATTTTCTTTTTTTCGTAACTAAAAATACATTTATTTTCACGATGATCACTATAAAAAGATAAATAGATAGATAAGATAATTAGATAATTGTACTTTGACATAAAAACTTTCTTACACCTCGATTAAGATTTGTTCGTATGAAAATATTTCAACGTTATGAATTAATTTAAAATTTATCGAAATTTTTTTTGAAAAAACATTTATTTCACTCTCTCTCTCTTTTCATTTAAAAATTTTTTTTGTTCTGTTCGAATACAACAGTAAAACAAAATTAAATAAAAATTATTGTTATTGCCCTTTGTTATTTCCACGATCTATCTGAATAATTATCATTTTCTCTTTTTCGTAACTAAAAATACATATATTTTTACGATAATCACTATAAAAAATAAATAGATAAATTTATTTTAACGTACGATCCTTTTTGTCACTTCGATTAAGATTTGTTCGTATGAAAATATAAATGTGATTGAAAATATTTCAACGTTATGAATTAATTTGAATCGAATGTTTTGTTGGAAAAATATTCATTTTATTCTCTCTCTATTTTTCGCTCTCTTTTTATTTTTTATTTTTATTTTTCGTTTGTTCCTCTCTTTTGTCGTCTCAATTCGTTCCCAACCCCCTACACCATCCCATCAGTGTCAACTTTACTCGGTTTACGTATCTGACGAGCTCTTCGTGATGTGCTTTTCAACGATAAAACCTAAAAGAGTAAGAGAGAGAGAGAGAGAGAGAGAGAGAGAAATAACGATAAGACATACTTTTAAGTTACCCACCCTTTTTCTCTACCCCTTTTTCACAACCCCAACTCTCCCTTTTTGACGCAACTATCTCACCCTCTTCCACCTCCTTATTTCTCCCCTCTCCCTTTTCATCGCGTTCGACATACTTTTCGCATAGTTTTCTTAGAGTAACGCGAAAACGCACAATCGCCGTATCGTCGAGCACCACCACCGAGAGTTAGGATTTAAAATAGTTTCAGGCTTCAATTTTCTAGCTGGCCAGGAATAGGAAACCGTGAGACTAACTTTTTTCTTTCTCTCTCACTCATACTCATTCACTTGCTCTACTTTGCTTATATCCGTTATATTGTTCTACTTTACTCCTATAATTCGTTTAAGAGTTTACTTTTTTTTTATAGTTTTATTATTTTGATTTTGTATTTAACGTGTTAACTTAACGATGCTTCACCACCATTAATGAATGAATGAATGAATGAATGAATGAATTCATTCATTTATTCAATGGTTACTACGCACGAACGAGTGTTTATATTTTTTTGTCTCCGTTATTTCAGACTTGCGTTGGTGTGCGTGTTGTTGAATAATTTTTATTCACAATTTAAAAAAGAATTTTTTTTTTAGTGTTATTTTCACGCTTGTTAAGAAACAATTTTTTTTTTTAAATACTCAAACGGTGTGTTTCAATTGCAGTTATTTTAGAAGACAGACAAATAGATAGAGAGGAAAAGTAAGAGAGAGAGAGAGAGAGAGAGAGAGAAAGAGAAAGAGTAAGAGAAAATACAATTTTGTACAAACATATGTGTATTTATTCGGTTGGCCAATAAGTAAGGTAGAAATTTGCGATCATAAAAAATATTATATATATGCTCGGGAGTTATTTATTTAAACATAAAATATTACGAGATATTTCAGTAAATAAAATACTCAACCCCCCGCCCCTGCCGATATACATCGCGAGCGTCGTCATTTATTTAAATATAAAATATGCTGAACGTAGTCTACAAAATAATACACAAATACCGTTATTTAAATTTTCCAATTTTTAATTAATACAAATATCAATGAGTGTATATATATAATAATACTCTTATTATACTGTATTTGTCTCACTTACAATTAATTTCTACATATATATGTTACTGTTAAAGTGTGAAATATGTTAATTCATGAAATAACTAACAAAAACGTTAAAAAATTGGATATTTGATCAGTATATCAGATCACATTGAAAATCATGATAAACAGAATGGATAATTAGGTGAATTTTTGTTGAAAAAAAAATCTAACTTTTTAAGACGGATCAAAAATAAATATACTTTAATTCGGTTTTCGTGAATTCATATATTACCTGGTTATTCAAATAAAACAATTAATTAAAATTGTTTGAGTTTAATGGTAACATATACAAGTAATTTTCATAGTTACGTTTTTATAAATTTAATAATATTAGGTTGGTGAAAAAAAATGACGGATTTTCACATTGAATTGTGGCCAAAAATCCGTCATTTTTTTTTCCACTAACCCAATGTTAAAAACGGAATAGGAGAAAAAGGAAATGTGAATTGTATAAAAAGAAACGTAACTTTTAAGACGGATCAAAAATAAATATCATATTTTAATTCGGTTTTCGTGAATTCATATATTACCTAGTAATTTAAGGGGGGAGCCTGATTTAGAGGCTTTTTAAAATCGACTTTTTCAAGAATTCTTTTGAGAGGGAAGGAAATATTCGATTAAAACGAAACTTTCAGGTTTTATTGTTCTATATTTCAACAGTCTTTTGAAATTTTTTTTATTAAAATATATTTCATATTATGCCTGGTACAAGCATTTTGCCGAGATGCCTGTTTTTAGCGGCGGGCAAGATGCTGGTCTCAATTTCCATCTGAAACAAAGGTCCTTTTATAGTTTTTCTTTAGTATAGTATAGCTTCTCGTTTAGCCAGTTATATTCAAAAAAGTGAAAGATTGAACAATTTATCGCTAATTAATGAAAAAATTTTTTTTTGGAAAAAAAAAATTTACTTTAAAATGTTTAAAAAATAAGTTAATTATAACTTTCTTATTATTTATGTGGCTTAACTAGAAGCGAATTTAATTCCGAATACAATAATCTTTGTCTCGTTTTGATAAGACGTTTAATTTTTTCCTTATCTTGCCCGCTTGTTAGGAGAAATCGTAAAAAAAGAAACCGAGAAATCGCGCGGTAAAGTTAATCGGCCGCACGTATACCTTATCGACGCTTGCTCACAATTTCTTCTGTAACTCCGAAAATATTTTGATTTTTCTTCTGAAATTTTAGGGACACATTCTTGGATAGTTAGGGAAGACATTTATGCAAAAAAAAAAAAATCGATTTTTTGAAGCCTCTAAATCAGGCTCCCCCCTTAAATAAAACAATTAATGAAAAATGTTCGACTTTAATGGTAACGTATGCAAATAATTTTCATAGTTACATTTTTATCAGTCTTATAATATTTAAACGGAAGAGGAAGAGGAAGAAGTGGGAAAGGGAAAGGAGGGTGAAGGGGGTGGAATTGGGTGCTTTTTGCATCACAGCTTTCTCCTGTAAGTCAATGAAATTCCCCTTTTATTCGGTGCTCGACCAATCAACTCATCGATGTTATTACTCGATGTCACTCGAGGCACACCGGGTATCGATTTCGAATCACACTGGCAGTTCGACGAAGAAATTTAATTGGGGGCCTAGTAATTCCCAGATCAATTCTAGCTTCAACTGCGAACGCTTCGTGGCTTCCTCCTTTATCCCCTTTACACATAGGTTCACCCCTGAGGTTCGACAACACACCCCCTACGAGATTCAAGTCTCGTGTCGAAAGCTGCCGACCTATCCCCCTAACTTTACCCCCACACCCCCACCTCACCCCTTGCTGGTACTCTATTCTCGGATAATAAAAATTACC
The DNA here is from genome assembly GCA_023678845.1 of Mischocyttarus mexicanus. NCBI lineage: Eukaryota > Metazoa > Arthropoda > Insecta > Hymenoptera > Vespidae > Mischocyttarus > Mischocyttarus mexicanus. Next base: position 405,704 of record JACGTP010000061.1, on the reverse strand, counting down.
TTTCGCAGTGAAAAATTGTTTACAACCTTGAACGTTGTTCCGGTAAATTATTTTCTTTATTTTACTATTACTCACATTGGCTTTTCATTTTATTTTCTTTCGTTTAATAAATGGCATTTGTACTTTTATTAATTATCAGATATTTCAAAATCATCTTTTAATTAATTTAATTTAATTTAATTTAATTTAATTTTAAGAGGAGAAACTCATTAATAAAAAAATACAATTATAAGAATAAGTTTATTTTATTAATATTATTAAAATATTTATAATAAATATAAATGATAGTAAAACATGTATAAAATGATCGTAAGAATATAATTGAAAATATTTAAAAACGATATTTTTTTTTATTAAACGTGAAATAAAATAATTGATTGGAACGCGTTAGTTTAAATGAATCTGAAACGATATAAACGGTGAGCTTGTTGTTTTTATTTTTATTTGTGCTTTTTTTTTTCTTTTAACGATGACCATTCCAGTAGTTTCAAAGTTTCGAAATTATAATGGAGATTGTAACCTAGACTCGATAACGATGTTAATTGGAAACGTACGTAATTATCAGATGCATTGTCCGATTGAGTTCCATTGACGGTTATTACGTGGTATATATATATATGTCGAACACTATGTCAACCATAGAACCTCTCTCACTCTCTCACATACACACATATACACTCTCTCTGCATATCGAAGATCAATCTTGCCTTGAAATTAATTAATTCGTTCAATGAAAACATACGTTCACACCAGGGTCGGTTTAATAATGTCAATATACTTTTCATTATTTGAGACAGGCTAGATTAAATTTAAAAATATGCATTAGTGATAATCAAATAATTTATTAAATAAAAAAAAGTTTCTTTTCCTTTATATTCTTACGTTAAGTCTGAGGCCTGTGTTTTATTGGGCTGGGTCATCCTGAGAAGCTGACGTCCAGTTTTTCCGCCATATTTTTGAGGGTCTTTCTGGTGGTCTAGATCCTTGTGGTTTATTGTCGCGTCCTATTATGACCATTCTATCAGCATCCATTCTAGATATGTGTTCGTCCTAATTTCTTCATCTGACTCGCCCCTATCTCGTGCGATGTCCTGGATATCGCATTGTTCTTTGATGTTTACATTTCTTATGCGATCTTTTCTTGGTTTTTCCTAGTACCTGCCTTAGAATATTCATTTCGACAATTCTTAGTGCCTGCTTTGTTTCTTTGGTGGTCCGTTCTAGTTTCGATGGCATATGTTAATATTTGGGCGTACACACATTTTGTATATTCTTGTTTTAGCTTCTTTTCTCAGGTATTTGTTTCTCCATATGATATTCTTTAGAGTT
>JACGTP010000061.1:354114-390246 GCA_023678845.1 Mischocyttarus mexicanus | reverse complement strand
GAGAGAGAGAGAGAGAGAGAGAGAGAGAGAGAGAGAGAGAGAGAGAGAGAAAGAGAAAGAGAGTCTATCGAGCTTTATAATGCATTAACGGTGCTCACATACCGAACAATACGTGACGAGCTTTTGAAATTGCACGTTTGAAGGATTTAACGTGGGTTTCTTTGACGTACTTACAACAAGTCTATTCTACTTCTCTCTCTCTCTCTTTCTCTCCCTCTTTTTCTTTCTGTGATTCCCGTTCCGCATTATTTCAATTATTTTTACAAACATTTCTCTGCTTTTGATTAAATTAAGTCATGAAATAATAATCATATCGTTTCTCCAGAAATTGATGTCAGATTTGACTGAATAAATATAAAATGCAATAAAATGCAATAAAATGCAATAAAATGCAATATAAATACGAAATGAAATGAAATGAAATAGTACGTATAAATAAATAAAGAAAACAACTAAAAATCAGTAGGTTGGTTGCAGGGGCAGAGGAGGGGGGAGGGAAAGGAAAGAAGATAAAAAACAAGAGAGAGAGAGAGAGAGAGACGATAGTGGATTTATTTGTTGCAATGAATGTTATTGTTTAAAGGTGCTTCCTGCCTGTCTGCCTGTCTGCCTGCTTTGCCGCATTTCTTTCTACTAAACAAGTGGAAATAAAAAAGAGACACGAGATACGAGATAGTCGAACCTTTACTCGTATAAGAAAAAAAATAACAACAACAACAACACGATAAACGCGTTTGTGTTAGGTTTTTTTACTATCATGCTTTTTCTCCCCATTCTTGGTTTTCTATGTTATTTTTATCAATGCAACGAAACACTCACCACACCACCACCACCACTACTACCACCACTACCAGCACTAAAACACGTACACACACACACAAACAATCGAATGGTACTTACACGTTGCTTTTCCACTCCCTTTCTTACGTGTTAGATACCTTTTTGTGTGTTGGTATTACCGTATCCGTTAGGTATTAAATATCTGCATCTCTTCTCCTTCCTCTTCCCCCTCACTCCCTACTTCCCTTCCCACCCCCTCCTCTCTTTCTCTGTTTCACTTGATGCAACGAGAATTTGGGAAACGAGGGCGATTTGCCAGGGATCTATGCTAGATTCACTAAGCAATGACCTGAATAATCCGTCGCGTTTACCAATTGCATTTCTACGGCTTCGAATGTTTGTTACTTGTTACAAAAGCATCCCCTCTCTCCATCTTTACCCCCATCCCTCTCAACCCCATCACCCGTTTTACAATTTAGACTTGTATATACGAGTAGTTTGGATGGAATTTATTTATCTTCGCGTTGTGTCACGAAGAATGATCATTCCATACTGTTTTGAAATTAGCTTGATATCATCTTTGGATTTGCTAGGTTAGAAATTGTGTGTGTGTGTGTGTGTGTGTGTGTATTTGAGTTAAGAGATTACGTTGTTTAGAGATACACAACACCTATTTTACTATTTAAATAAATTTTTCAACTTCGTTTTTAATAATTTTTTATATCAATTTAATGTTTTTTGTTTTCATTTGCAGTTATATTATTTAATATTTCAATTTCATTTATTTATTATTATTATTATTATTATTATTATTATTAGGCTATTATTATTTAGAAATTTTAAGATCATATTCCTTAAAATGCAAGATGCATTCAAAGTCCACACAGACAACTTTTTGTTGGACACAATATACGCGTTTGAAGTACTCAAAGTGTTAATCTATTTTGATTTAATCCAAAACAAGGGAAATTGTGTAGAGAAAAAAATGAGAGGGAGAGGGGGCAGGGTAAAGGGTGCAAATTATAATCGACTGCCATAAGCTGCTTTGAATTGTTAGACGATTGATCGATCTGTTGGAACGATAGGTGAACATAAAACGAGGTTATTTCAATGGTGCGAATATCATCCCGTTCGTAAAATACGAAAAGTGATCTCTATTGTTCTATTTTCATCGTGGTATATCGTGTTATTTCGTACTATAACCACCCACCACCCACTATTCGCAACCACCATTCACCGTTCGCCATTCACCGCGAATGCCAACGAGCGTACGACAGGGACGACGATGATCCAATCACGTAACGACGCGTACCGATCCGAAATATCGTTAAATCGTACTTCTCGTTTCGTTTAGTTTCGTTTCGTTTGGAAACTTTTGCTCCCACTTGATCTCACCCTCTCCACTCAATTTACCCCTCCCCCCACTCCTCATTCACCTATCATCGTTTTAATACGATTTACGAACGTAACAAGCTTCGACGTAACTCGATGGCAATGGCACCGAATATATTTTTGTATGCATTTTGCTTTTTTTTTTTGATAAATTATTAACCGAAAGAACTCTTTTCCAAAGAAAGGGGGAAGAAAAAGTTTCGTGGTATAAGAAAATATTTGTTTTGTTTTATGTTTTTTCTTAAAATGGAACGTCATCGGATTTTGGGGGTTTTTCCTATTTTCCAATATTTTATAAAATTTTTTTTTTTTAATATTATTGAAAAAATAAATATAAATATGAATAAAAATATTATATTTTAAATAAATATTGTGACCCGCCACGTTTTCATATATTATTTTTTTCTTAGTAGTAGAACTAAATCACAAGCGATACTATTTTCAATAGTTCACATAAACGCTAACAGAAACAGTTCCTAGAAGCCTGAGTAGAAGACGTATAAAGCAATACTAGCGATTTGAGTTAATGAATATCTGCTAAATTTGATGTATAAATAAAAGCGGAATATAAGATTTATTTTTAATGATTAGCCTGGGAAGATTGAAGTACGTTGAAGCCAGAGTAAAAAGCATAAGTAGATGAAATAAGAGCCTCGACATCAAGCATCCGGTACCCTCCAATGTTCTCCTTTCTTCGCAGAAGAAACTATTGCACAGCTAAGCGTTAGAATCTCTTCGAGAACATAGGCGGCGAAACACCTAAGAATGTAACTAAACTTAACCCAACGGCTGTTGCTGTGTGCCTAACGAACGCGCCAGCGCCCATGCAGCATTAGTGTATATGTAATTAAATTCTTCATGTGATAACGAAGACTAAGCAGTCACGGGACACGTGAGTCACCAAGAAGGGGAAGGGGAGAGTAAGATATCAAATATATTTGCGATAGAGTGACCAAGAGACACTTGGGTTGGCAGGCGTCTTGGAATGGGGCCTTTGTCATCCCCTCCTAAGATGAGATAGAAACTTATATAAGCAAGGAGCATACATGCACTTGGAGAAGATAGTAGAGTAGAACAGAGTAGAGGAGAGTAGAGAGTAAAGAGTAGAGAGCAGAGAGGAGATAAAAGAGAGGGCGAGGGCGAGGGTCGCGACTGCTGCTGCTGGGGGCTAGAAGCCGATACACCTTTTTTCTTAGTTTTATGGCGTGGGGTTTTCTATTATTTTACTTGCGTCGAGAATTGTTCTTTTTGTTTTAAAACTTATTCAACAGATTTAACTAACGATTTATTGTTAGTTTGAAGTTTACTTTTGCCTTCTTGTGAGTGTTCTTAATTGATTATTATCCAAAACATTTGCGGATCAATTGTTTCTTTCGTCTTCATTGAAAGTATTAAATCTTATATAAATGAAATTACAACCAGAACTCCCGGCGATATTGACTCCCGATCACCATCCTCCTTTCCCCAACCTACTCATAGTTTCCATCAGACGCGCGCTTGTTGCCATGTTTATTGTTGATTGATCTTTGGAAGAGCGAACCTGCCTGATCCCGGCTAAACTCGGTGAATGCAGAGTGGCCACAACAGGCTTATTGTTAGTTATACTACTTAAAAACAATCGTCAGTCGTAACGTAACAATATTATTAAAAATATTAATAAAAAAATATTATTTTGCATATTCGAAAAATAGTATAATAGAATTGAAAATAAATGATCACGCAAGAGAGTATAAAAGAATATTTTGAATATTTATTTATAATTAATTTTCATTCGAATAAACGTGTCATAGGATTATAATAAACAATATACGTTTATAAGTTAAATAACAATTTTAAAAGAGCCAATAAATAATATTCTTGCGTAAATCCAAAAAATAAAACAAAAAGAAATGAAAAATAAATAGTCACGCAAGGGGTTAGAAAAAGGAATATTTCTAGATTTTGTTATATTACAATAAACAAATATATATCATTTAAAGAAAAAGTTTCTTTTCAAATAATTAAAACACCATTTAGGATTCCTTCGTAAGTCCTTAGAGCTTCCATATTCTTAAATCCCCCAAAAACTCTGAATAATATTCTTTGATATTTCGTTTATCCTTTCGAGATGTACCAAAATGAGGACGTAAATTTTCATGAAGATGGTTCACATGGTCGTCCATTTTAGGGGGTAGGGATTTCCAAGGAAAGGCTAAAATAGAGGAAGAGTAGGGTGTTGATGGTGTTGATGGTGTTGGTAGCTGGTAGAATGAATTCTTCGTTGCATCGCAATGCGGAATTGCACGAGGTCGAGAGGTTGACGCCAAGTCCTCGGCAATTAACACCAACGTTTAATTAAGCATCCACCCTTCTCCTCCAACATCCCCCTTATACCCTCTCCTCCCTCCCTCCCCATTTCTGCCCCCTCCTACCTATAGCTAGGTGAGCGGCAAACTCACTTGATATTCTCACATAGGTAAAGCAAAGATATATCGTTACTACTAACGATTATTCTAGGAGACAAGGACGAGGGTGTAGTAGGACCTTACAGACCCTCTCCTAAAGGTTAAGGGTCGAGTCTGTCTTTTAGATACGTTTGAATTAATGGACCACGATCTCCCTCAACTTCTACACACACACACACACACACACCCTCCACCTCTCTTCCACTCGCCCCTACCCTAACCCCCCCCCCCCCCCCGGATTATATCCTCGAATATTTTCATTTACCTGTTCACCATTTAATCTCCTCGATATTAGAATGTTTATATATGTGCTACAAAACTGAAATTTCATCTCTCTTACAACGTTTCTTATTATATTTAAGAATTTTTAAATAATTAGGTAGAAAATGTATAATGTATTAAATAAAATTGGTTAATAATTGGTGAAATCTTTTATAGGATTATTTTAATTTTTAATTTCTTATTAATAAAAAAACGTAGTTTGAAAAGTAGTTAGAAAATTAGTAATAAATATATAATAATTAAATATTTTATTAATATCAAAAACAAATATAGGATCATTTATTTTGTACACAATTTATTATTATTTTAGAAAAGTTGACATGAAGTTGGAAAAGTAGATTACAAAATTAATAATAAATTGTCAAATTTGTGAATAATGTCAAGAACCAAATTAGAATTATTTTATTCTACAGATTTTTATTACTTTATAAAAAAAAAAACAAAGTTAGAAGAGTACATTAAAAAAATTGGAATAAATAGCCAAATCTTTGATAAAAAAAAAAAAAAAAGCACAATAGTATAAAGCTTCCAATATTGCAAGAATTTTTTATAGTAAAAAAAAACAGAAGCCGCCATTGCGTTTGTTTCGTTTCGGTATATCAAAATAAAACAAAAATAATGTTTCTAAATAGTATAGAAGTCGAGATATCGAATTGTTAGAACGTTTTACCATTTTGAAGTCGCGCGGTCGAGTTTGCTACGCTGCGAGCGAGTCTCGTTCCGCCGTGACCGACCCTTCCGCTCCGCGCACGGCAGTGATCGACCGTGCTCGACTCTTCTCCGCTCGGTCAGTAAGATTTCGGCAATGATTTTGTATATGAAGTTGAAGTAATTGTTTTTTAATATTTCATAGGTTGAAAGTAGACGATTAACACTATAGATTGTTATAAACAAAATGGCTGTACCTATAATACTATTTATGTTATCGAATACAGACTTTGAAACTACGGCAACCACGATCTACAGATGGAAACATGACAAGTTGTGAGTCAAAAATTGCGTTTAATCAAGATCTTTCTTTTCGTTTTTTCAGAATTTCAAAAAGTTGATTTTTCGCTTCTTGGCGAGCTTAATTAACAAATGCCGCAATTTGCCGTTTTCTTTAAAAAATTCCCCTCGCCGTATTAATTAATATTTTTAAAAAGTGAAATAAACATGTTGTTCTTTTGCTCTCCTATAATGTATAAAAAAATCAGAAACGATATGAAATTGTTACTTTTGGCGGTGCGATTGATCGAAAAAACCAATTTTTTTTAATTAACTTATGCTTTTTGCAAAAACTATTGAACTTATAAAAACAAAATTGAACGTACTTATTGTTAATAAAGTAATGTTACTTGTTCATAAATTTCATGAAAATATATAATTGTTAACTATTGAAAAACATTACGTAAAAAAACAGCGTTTCCAGAATTTTGTCCTTTTCCGCGACCGCCACTTGCAAGAAAACTATTGCAATTTTACATATCGTACTTTTTCCACTTTAAAGAAAATTTCATAAGGAACAAATTATTCCAAGTAAATTTTTTACCAAAAACTATTATTTTCCAAGATATAAGCCAAGATTTACGGAAAAACACACTAAAAGTACACATTTCTCGGAATACGCATAATGCACATCTTAATGTAGACCACATTTCGGATCATTTAAAATTTTTTGCTGTTAGGTCGGAGCAACATCCTCTCAAAATGCTAAATTGACTAAACTATAATATCACTGTTGATTTCTATTAACAATTAGATCATAACAATAATGAGATGAATCGAATAATTGTATATAGATCGATCATCATATTCGTAGTATGGGGAAATAGCATCTTTTCGAAACAAATCGTGCAAATGATGTAATCAAACAGAACAGTTGGTTTGAAATTTATTAGTATAAACCTGCAAATGTTTCCTTTGGTCTTATGCGTTCGAATGTTCGCTAGAGTATCGTAATAAAGTTCCGTTAGATTGCTTCTCTAGTAGTTATCGCAATGTTAATTAACGAGGACACATGGTATTTACATGATCAACGTGTTCGTAAGAGATTACACGTTGGCCGCGATCACGCTTCAAATGTTCAGTTGAGCCAACCTCTATGGTGATGGTAATTGTCGTATTTACTCTTGCAAAAGCGCGTTTTATAGTTACCCCGTTTTGTTACATCCACACACACACACACATATACATATGTATTCATTTATGTTTATCAATAATGATCCAACACATTTATTAAAAAAGATTTCTCTTCTCTTTGATACGTCAAACAAAAAATAGATTTTAATAAATAATAATATTTATTTATTCATTGTGGGCTGAAGCTTTCTATTTCAAAAAAATTATTGCAAAAAAATGTTTAGATAAAATTATATAAAATAATATTAAAATATCTATACAATATGTATAGATTCATTTATGTTTGTGCACAAACCTTAAAAGTGTTTTCCTAATTACGGAATCTTCCGCAGCGCTGCGTTACCTCTGTCGGGTCCCTCTGTTGGGACCATTTTCCGAGACGATCTAGGTATTCTGTTCCCAGACGTCTATCAGAGCACACGGAGCGATTCATTGTCCATCACAAAGACGGTTTGTCCTACTCAGAGACGCCACAAGATAGCTAAGTAACATTGCAATAAAATTCTGCAATAAATTTCGAATGACAATAGCCTTATTAACGAACTTATCTGTATCAAATCAAATCATCAAGGGGTTTTTATGCTGAAAGGCTTTTCCCCTTATGAGCCAATAAAAGAACCTTGTTTTCTGTCGGCTCTAAACCTAGTGTTTTATTTATCATCTAATCCTTAATTTCTACATCCACAGCTATTTAATTTCTCATTGCGAGAAGATTCCATGTTGGTCAATAGGTTTGCATTCATCCGATTTACGTGTTCGTTCCAGCCTTTCTTCCTTGTCTTTATCCATTTATTTATATTTTGTAACGTTGTATCTTTGTCTTCTGCTGCTGTTTGTTTGTCAATCTCAGAGTTAATCCTAGTATCGTCCTTAATACTCTCATTTCGATGTTGTTAATTTTTTGCTTAGTTTTTTTTAGTATCTGCTCTTGTCTCCGCTGCATAGCTCAATATTGGTCTTATTATGGTTTTGTATACTTTCATTTTACTTTCGGTGATCATAAATTTGTTTTTCCATATCGTCTCTCTGAAGCATCCACTAACTCTTCGCTGCTTTCGTTGTTTGGGTTACTACTTCTGTTGTCAAGTTTCTACTACTGGTAATTTTGAATCTCTATATAATTAAATGCCATTACCTGCTCTATGCACTTGCCTTTTATTTCTAGTTTATATCGGCGAGAGTTTTTGCTTATTACCGTACACTTTGTTTTTTCAACTGAGATCTCCGTGTTGAATTTTGTTGCTGTAAGATGGAAGGTATGAAGCTGCTTCTGCAGATTGTCTTCACTGCTCGGCGATCAGTATGGCATCGTCCGTGTAGCAGATTATAGTAATTTTACGATTTCCTATTCTGTAACCTTGTTGTTTTTTTTTTCAGAAATTATTTGATTGATTATTAAATTAAATAGCAATGAGCTCAATGAGTCACCTTATCGTACCCCACCTTTTATAACCTTTTATATTCTTCGTTGATATGTTCAATAAAAAAATTGATTATAATATTAGGTTGTCAAGTATGAAATGGAGCAAAAAATGCATATAATTAAATTGAAATTTGCTCCATTTCATACTTGATAAGCTAATAAATAGTAATATTTATTTATTTATTAGTTCATTATGGGCTGAAGCTTTCTATTTACAATAATTATTGTAGAAAGAAGTTTAGATAAAATTGTATAAAATAATATAAAAATATCTGTGTTTGGGCGAAATTTCTCCAATTCGGAGTTCTCTCGCAATTAGATAATAATTAGCTGTGGAGGTGGATTAAGGATCAGATAACAAATAAGACACGTAGTTGAGCCAGACGGAAAACGATGTCCCTTTATTGGCTCTAAAGGGGAAAAGCCTTTCGGTATAAAAACCCCTTGAAGATATTTGATACACAGATGAGTTCGCTGATGCGAGTATAAAGCTCGTGACCTTAGAGGTCTACAATAGAAAGATGTTACAAATGTACTTAGCTTATGGGCGATTGGTCTTTGTCTAGCACAAAGTATTCTTGTATTGCGCTCGAATCCCTTTCGTTTACTCAACAGGGCGTCTAGGTTCAGAATGAATAGCTCGCTTTGGAAAATGGGTCCTATTGGGCGTGGCTGTGTGATGCAGCGCCCTTGGTAGGGATGCGAGGGTATGGGAAAACTCATGAAGCGCCTACTCGCGTTCATGATAATGCAGGCTAATCATCTAAGGTCGAAACCGACCGTACAATCTGTATAATATGTATAGATTCATTTATGTTTGTTAGTGGTTTTTTCGGTCCTTGGTTGGGCCTAGCGGTTCGATGGCGTGGCCATCAGCGCAGGGGGTACCAGGAGGAGCGATGTAGAGCGCGCGCATCTCGGGGTTAGCCGATAGTGCTGCCCTAAGGCGATGACGGAGGCAGAGATTGATCGCGATCGACTGTTAGGGAGGAAAGAGCTCTTTCTACGACACGAGCGCGAAAGGATCGATCTTGTCGGTTGAATAAGCGATAACGCGAGTCTGATCGGGAGTGTTCGGTTATTTTGAGTCTGTTTCAGGGAAAGAAGGGGAGAAGAGTCGGTCTCGTAGGGAGACCAAAGGTCCGGTCTCATAGGGAGACCGGATAAGTAGGAGATGGTCCTGACAGAGCATGGTTGCATGAGCAGTGGCCAATAGATTTGCATGATAGCACGGGAAGTAGGTAAGAGAGCTCTCTGATTTGTTTCTACTGAATGGCCATTCAAGCTAGTGTCTTATAAGTGAGATTTGTTTATAACCCGATTTTGAGGGTTTTTGATTGTACGAATTATGAATAAAGGCAGTCATTAGTTGACTGGGGCTTGTTTAGGCTTTTCCCCTTATTTCGAAGGGGTTCTTACGCCTAAGCAAGCTTTTTGGGTATCGCGAGATTCTGTGTTTTATTTTAACCTATTTTACTCATTCCATCTAGAACCCATCTTTATCTCCTTTTCTAACAATTAAGATCTCAATGTTGGATGTCTCAACATCTGAGAAGGAACTTCCACTTCTGAGTGGAAACAATATTAATTAATAATGTAGAATATTAATAAAAAATGACTAACTTCATTTAAAAAATCATTGTCGAAGTCTTACTGACCGAGCGAAAATGAATCGAGCACGGCCGTGCACGTTGGCAGGAGGGGGCCATCGCGGCGGATATATATTATATATATAATATATTAAGTATAATCATTTTATCCTTCAGATGCTTTCATTAATTATGGGTAAAACAGAGAAAAGTATAGGTGTTTGATATGAAACAAGGAATTATATTTTTAATAGAAAAAAATTTATTTACGTTTAAAAAGTCGAGACGCGTTTGTATATTAGAAAAGAAAAAAAAATACATAAAGATAGAATATTGGCTAAACACATGGAAAATAACTGTAAATACAGACAAATGCAAACATCTAACGTTCACACTAAGAAAAGGTACTGTCTCTCCAGTAACTTTGAATTGGACTGTTATATTACGCTGAATCGTGCAGCTCAACGCATGAGAAAACCGTTACAAAATCCCATGTAAATAAAGATTTCCAAAGTAATGGACAATCTAAAATAAATATATAATATTTTATTCTATCTCAATTTACAGGCGACTCTGTGTTTAATTTTAACCTATTTTACTCATTCTATGTAGAACCCATTTTTAGCTCTTTTTCTAATAATTATGATCTCAATGTTTGATGTCTCAACAATGTTTATCAATAATGATCCAACATATTTATTTTAAAATTTATTCTTTCATACGTCAAAAAAATAGATTTTAATAAATAATAATAATATTTATTTATTTATTTATTTGGGAGCTGAAGCTTTTTATTTAAAAAAAATTATTGCAGAAAAATGTTTGGATAAAATTTTTTAAAATAATATAAAAATATTTATACAATGTGTACAGATTCATTTATGTTTATGAATAATGATTACAACATATATATAGATAAATAAAACAATAAAATAAAACAGCGGTTATAGGCATAAATGCGATGATACTTGGAAAATAGTTTTCTTATATGGAAAAGGAAAAAAAGAAATAAAGAAAAAAGGGTAGGAATTGAGGGAAATTGTTAAGATCTTAGTCTAAAGCATGTGGGTCCCAAGAAGGGGAAGAATCCATTGAACAGAACCTAAACAGCAATAAGCGAGCAATAAAGGGATACTTTATGGCAATCAGGGGAACACTTCAACCATAACCAACCGTGATTTCGACATCGAAGGAGAAAAATAATCGTCTGATGCCCTTTTCTCGAAATGCGATCACGCTTTGCCAATATATATTTTCTTTTTCTTTTCTTATTTTTTTCCTCCTTCTCCTCTTCTTTTTCTTCTTCTTCTTTTTTCTTTTTTCTTTTCCAAAGGTAACGACGATGGAAATGAAAATTTCATCATTTTCCTCCAAAAAAAGAAGTTCTATTACAATTATTAAACTCAGTAGAATTGAAATTAGTTCAACTTGACATGATTTTCCTGACACTAATTATGTTCTCATTTCTACTAATTATGTATTAGATTTTTGTTTTTTTTTTATTTTTATTTTATTTCTTATTTCTTAAATTATTGTCAAGTATTTGTTTAGTTCAACTTTTTTCCTATCTTTCTAGAGTTTGTTATATATCTTTTATGAAAAATGTAATGAACAAAAACAAACGGGGTGGAAGAATTTGACAGATACTTAGGTTTGTGTTGAAATGTATTTTATTTTTGTTTATCTTATCCCTACATGTATCTTTGTATTTATAAGGGTTTCCGATATTCAGCTCATCGATACTTGACACTGATACTTGACACTTATGGACATTTGGTTACAAGTTAGGGTCTGTTATTCCCTCTGCATTAACTCTGGATTACCTTAAAAAAATAATTCTGGTATGCTAGTGAATACGTTGCAATTCTTCAAAATATTTCACAACTTAATTTTTTTCTCCTAAACACACACACACACACACATACACACACTAAACTATCATTTGTTAGATACTTTAATTTATTTAACGTTACTTTTGTAGATAACAAAATGAAAGTATTCAAAAAAAAAACAAAAGAGTGATAGGATTCGTTTGTGTTGAAATGTATCCTATTTGTGTTTATGTATCCCTACATGTATTTATGTATCCTATGTACATGTGTATGTGTTTAGAGATGCGTACTGAGGTGTTCCTGCGTAATGCGCATCGTGTGTCAGGATCAGCCCCTGTCCATAACGCATCCCCGATATCTCTCGGCGTATCGGAGCTTGTGTATCTAAATGAAGGATCGGTTAGGATCAAGGGGGATAGTGAATCCCGAATCAGGAACATATTCGTTCCTCTTACCCCTCTACACACATCCTTTTCTCTCTGTCTCTCACTGGTTTGAGTAAGATATCTGTTGGTTTGGTTGCTGCAATCTCTCTTTCTCTTGAAATTGCTATGACACCTGTATGCTCCTTAGAATTTGGTAGATTAGATCTTACGGTTTATGATCCTTCATACTAATCGGCTTTATTATATTCATGCGAATCGTGCATATATATATATATTAATCTTCATGCGTATTAGCTTACGTATTAATATCTTCATGCTAATTGGCTTGAATTAAACAGATTGACGTAATTGTTTATTGTCTTCAATTTTTTGTTAATCTTTTTGTTTGTATTTTTCTTGTGACTAATTTGATAACACCGAGAATAAGTTACGAATCACGTCACTGGTTTCAATAAAATAATTCATATAGTGGTCAATTTTTATTGTATTTTAATCTTCATAAAAATAAATCAAACTATTATATTATTGTCATTGATTTTTGTTAACCTTTTTTTTGTGACTAATTCGATGACACCGATTTAATCTGTCAAAGAATTTATAATAAAAATAAAACCAGATGTGTAGAATGAAAAATACGAATACTTTTGAATTTTCAGATAAGTGAAAAAAAAATAAAAATCTCTATCAAAATGATATTCGTGTTTAAACAAATTGTTTTCATACAAAATAGTGTTATCTGTGTAATCTTCGACTTCAAGGTTAACGATGATAATCTTTTTACGATTTCAACCACATCTTATCGTTTTCATCTTCTTCTTCTTCTTCATCTTCTTCATCTTCTTCTCCTTCTTCTTTTTATTTTTATCGTTGTCCATGAATATATAGTGATTTTTATTTCTTGTTGAATTTTCTTCCGACCATTCTTATGGTACTTTACCCCACGTTTAAATTGAACGGAATCTCATCCAAGTTCTTTCGATTTCTGAGTTCTTTTCTTTTCTTTTCATTTTCTCCTTTTTCTTTTTTTTTCTCTTTTCTTTCTACTCATCTCTTTTTCTCCATTTCAAGGTTTCGCAATAAGAAAAGGATCTCGGGAGCGATAAAAGCTCTAAATGGGAAAGCAGTAAGGTGCGGGCTCAGTTGGGTCAGTTTATTTTGTTAATTAACTATATATATATATATATATATATCTTTTTCTAAACGAATCTTTTCGCTATTTCACAGAAACGAATTTCCTCGGATGATGACGTAAAAAAGGTTAAATGTGATAGGAGTGTATAGTGATAGGTAAAAGTAAAGATTGCTAATACAAAAAATAAAACTAGACACGAAATAAAAATAAAAAATAAAAATAAAAATAAAAATGAAGAATATAAAATAAAGAATAAAAAGTAAAAATAGAAAAAGGCAAAGTTTGTGTTAAAGAAGAAAAAATGTCGAAATAATTTCATCTTCTTACCAAGGGTTAATTGAGTTACACAAAAATACCCGAGAAGAGGGTGGAGTGGGGGTATTGGTGTAGTATGATATTTTAAGTATGACATTTATCTGGAATTTTTGTATTATCCAATCATTGAAATCGTTGGGAAATAATCTTTAACTAGTGTTTTCAGTTCCCCCCTTCTCATAAAAGTATAATAATCAAATACACATTTATCGAGGAATATCAATTTTTACAAATAAAAAACTGTGTTCCTTCGAAATTTTTTTTTTTAAATAAAATACTCGTCAAAAAATCTTCGAATATTAAAAATAAAAAATAAAAATAAATAAAATAAAGGAAGACAAGTAGAATAAATAAATAAAAAAGAAAAATAATAAAACGGTAAATGACATTAGATTTCGATGACATTTTTCTTCGCGAGAGTATGAAAAAGAAAAAAAAAAAAGAAAAATAATCATCAAAAATTCCCATTGACGTGCAATTGCGACTCGTTGAAAAAAAAGAAAAAAAGAGAGGGGAAAAAATCAGAATCAAACTTCCATTCCAATCTCGAATTTTATTTCATATAACGTTACGTACACGTCACTTATGTCGTTTAATTTCATATTTTTTTTTCTTTTTTTTTTTATATCGAACATAATTTTTAATTTCTTTTTTTTTGTTCTCGTTGTATTACCGGACAAATCATTTTCAAAGGTTTAAAACTACGAGTTGTATAAAATTTCATTTCACGTATTTCGAATATAATATCGAGAAATCGTCCGACATATCTACACAAACACACACACATACACACGCAAACACATGTACGTGTATACAGTGAACACGTGTAACGCAACGTGTGCACTGTTATAACTTCCAAAATATGCGTTACACGAAAAAATTTTAAATACAAAAATTTAAATAGTTCGGGAAGGGTATACCATGCAGTGCGTTAATTTTTTTTTTATTGGTGGAAATGTTTCAAAGATTTGAAGGACAACTTTGTTTTTTTAAACAGAATATTGTAAACAATCATCTATCCGTTCCACTTCTGATATCGTAAGTTCTAATAATCGTAATACCCCTTTTTCATAAGATACATAAGGTGCTGTTACGTCCCAAGATGTTTTCTTTTTTTTTCCTGTGCTCGATATTTTCCTCGTCTTAAAACGTGGGTCATGCAACCGATGACGAGTTCATACAGTAAGGTAGGGACTAGCCGATTGATCTTTTCTACGCGTCGGCACTTCTTAGAAGATTAGAAAAGATAGACCGCGCGATACTTTATTTCCTACAAATCATACCTATCCCTTCGGCCCGAAGAGCCATAAACCACTTAACTCTTTGAGGCACGGCGGGATTAAAATGTCCCACCTTTTTGATGTATTTCACGGCACGGTGGGATATTTTTAGTCCCACCTCGAAATCTTGCCGTAGCTGCATGTGCATAGGTTTATATTTCGCCCTATTTATGTAAAACAATTAGTAATGTCTTCAAACAAATAAAAACAAATTTAATTAACTATTACTATTTTGTTATGTTTTTACATGATGTTATACATTTATTAATAAAAATACACCAATTTTGTTTTATTTAAAACCTGACAAAATTCCTGTGCAACATGGGTCTGTTTTTGATCTGAAATCCTGTGCCTCAAAGAGTTAAGCGATAGCGCAGGCCAGCCACCTGTGTAAACATTCGTATCTTAGATCCGAATACCCACTGAACTTTGTACCCCCAAAATGCAGTCATTTGGTATTAGCTCCCCGATCCAATGAGGATTGTAGGCGTCATCTAATTAGCCAATTGGGGAGAAGAAGTGCATTTTCCTGGAGCTGATTCGTTTTGCTAAGAAGTAGCCGGACTGAGAGGGGAAACCAAGAGTTTATCTAGAAAAAGGGAAGACGAAAGGCCGCACGAACATTATTAGTGTTATTCTTCAGTTTCCAGTACTTACAAGGACAGTTCGGCAATTCATGCCTAGTTTTTGCTTAAAATGGCACGCAACATATAGATCTCGATTAGTACAATATTATGACAAATTGGTATCCTCAAACTCTCAATGATATTTTTAAGATATTGGCGATTAAAGTTTAAACACGTATATGTACTCGTATTTTGCCTCACTTAACCCTTATATCAATAATCGGGTACCTGGGTACCCTTTTGCATGTTCACTCACACATAACTTTTGTATTAAACGACAGATTCTAAAATCCTTTCAGATCCTCGTTATTTAAGTCAATTTACATCGATCCATATTCTTAAAAATTTTTAAATATGCCAAAAAATTAATAATTTTGAAGGTCAAAGTTTTTTACCTAGTTATTCAATAACCGTGGTACCCGGGTACCCATATGGAAGAATTTAATATGTCTATAAAATTGCAAAATAATATAAAATTAAACTTATCTCTAGGAATAACAAATAATTAATTATATATAAATAAACAAATTAATTTTACTTTTAATAAATCTTTTTATAAAACGTATTATAATTTATACATAAAATATTTCTATATTGACTTTATTTTTTAAAACATGTGTCACATTTTATAATTGCTTTTGAATGTTTATCGCAAACTTGTTTGTTACATTCTATATTCGTGTTTTTCTTCTTTTTTTATCGACACTCTGATAACAAATATAACATGATCCTACAACAATTTTTCGTCCAGTAGAATCTGTCTTTTGAAAAAACTCGCCTGACTCATTTGATGTTGTTGCTTTGCTTGTTTAATTTATTGGTTTTCCATAGATGCTTTCGATTGCAAGCCGAGTGGTGAAACAGCTTTATTTTTTTTAGGAACATAAGAACATACAGTTACTTTTTCATGAAACCCTAATAGCGTAGATAATACTTCACGATGAATAGATGTTAGCATGTTTACTGGAATATATTTTTTATTTTTTTTTCAAAATTCCTACAATTGTTAGGTTCCATGGCAATAAATGTTTTGCTAAAGGTAGAGTAGTAAAAAAATTATCCATTGAAATATTCCTTCCGTATCCTTTATATTGGGCGGCTAAATCTATTCTTCTCTTTCACCTTAATTTTTTTCGCGGCCAGTTGTTGATTTGCCGGTGTAAATTTGACTTTTCAATGGATAGGAATTTTTTGCGTCGTATATCCACCATAGTCATCCACCAAGTCAAGTCTAGTTTGAAACTGACCATTAAAGTAACGAATACTAATCAGCTGCACAAGAATATCGGCTATTCTTCTACCACCCCTCTTATCCAAGGTTAATATTTCTATAGAAAAATGGTTTCTCAGGTAGTCCTTAATGTAATAAGTAATAATGTGAAGGTTTTCCGGTACAAAAATTCGATTATTGAAAGAATAACCTAAACGGGTACCCAGGTACCCCGGTTATTGAACAACGTAGTAACGACTGGTTATTGACATAAGGGTTAAGGGGGGAGCCTGATTTAGAGGCTTCAAAAAATCGATTTTTTTTTTTGCATATATGTCTTCCCTAACTATCCAAGAATGTGTCCATAAAATTTCAGAAGCAAAATCAAAATATTTTCGGAGTTACAGAAGAAATTGTGAGCAAGCGTCGAGCAGGTATACGAGCGGCCGAATCGCTCGTAGTACTCGCGCTCCGCCCCTCGATCTATTGTATGTATTGTACATTTTGTACGAATCCTAAGAGACTAACAGTCTTTCGAGAAACTATTAACTATTTGTAGAAGGTCATTATGGAGCTATGATAGGGATAAAAATATGTATTATAAGGGTATTTGTTACATTACGCTGAACCATGTAGCCCACAGCACAAGGAAAACGATAAAGAATCGTAAGCAAATATAGATTTCCAAAGGAATGGATAATCTAGGATAAATATTTAATATTATATCTCCATTATTTGTATATTTTTATTATATATTTTTATTATATCTCCATTTACAGGAAACGGAAATAATTTAGGAGATTAGATATCCACCAAAGAAAAGATCTGATATTCATCCATTTCTATTTGTTACATATTAGTGTAGATAGGAAAATTCCAAAAACCAGGGGAAGTACTCCCACTCTACGGCATTGCCTACTGTCAAAAGCAAAGCCATATTTATCATTTAAGTTCAGTTTTGATTTGTTTTTCGACATGTGAACACCTTGTAATCATGCAGAGCTATCCAAAAGTGCTTAAATCTTCAAGTGAACGGACTGGAAAGCCACGGAAGCGCAGATTCCACGGTAATCAGTTTCGTAATGTTCCGTCATCGGACGATGGAGAAGCTAATACTAGCCGTAGTAAAAAAAAATTGGCGTCAGCAACTACGGACGATATTATAATTTATCCGTCTCATTGCTATCGGATAATCGAGTTTGTCTCTGTGTTTTTAGCAGTTTCTGATTTAGTTATTTGCAATTCGTGTAAGCAGAGAATAACGTTTGCCGAAAGCGGCCATCGAGGTCTAGGATTTAAAATCGTTTTATCGTGTAAATGCGGTAAACGAGAAATTCAATCCGGACCGTTAATTCACACCGGCTACGAAATCAACAGAAGAATTGTGTTCGTCATGAGACTTTTGGGTGTCGCACGAGAAGGCATTAACATTTTTTGTGGCCTTATGGATATATCTCAGGGCTTAGCAAAATCGACGTATGACCAAATCGTGCAACACCTGTATACAGCGTCGAAAACAATGTTTGAAAGCGTCTGCAAAAAAGCCGTCGAAGAGGAAAAAGAACACAACATACAAAATGAAAGACCAGCTGACCATTTGAAAGTTTCGGGTGATGGATCGTGGAAGAAACGTGGATATACTTCATTGTACGGTATAACTACACTTATTGGGTACTACAGTGGCAAAGTGGTCGATCTCGACGTTAAAAGCGGATACTGTCATACCTGTACCGTCAAGAAAAATTCATTGAACGACGACGAGTTTGAAAATTGGTATGAAAACCATGCAGAAAATTGTTCTTCGAATCACGCAGGTTCGTCCGGGAAAATGGAAGTTGATTCGATTTTGAAAATGTTCTCAAGGTCCATCGAGAAATTTGGAGTAATGTATA
The DNA here is from genome assembly GCA_023678845.1 of Mischocyttarus mexicanus. Classification (NCBI taxonomy): domain Eukaryota; kingdom Metazoa; phylum Arthropoda; class Insecta; order Hymenoptera; family Vespidae; genus Mischocyttarus; species Mischocyttarus mexicanus. The sequence continues at coordinate 371,542 of JACGTP010000061.1, read as the reverse complement.
GTAATTACATTGGCGACGGTGACACCAAAACATTTCTTGGCATCCTGAACAGTGATCCATACGGCGACAAGTGCATAGTGATCAAAAACGAGTGCGTGGAACATGTACAAAAGCGCATGGGTACTCGTCTCCGCAACAAGAAAAAAGAAGAGAAGCTCGGTGGAAAGAAGCGGCTCACCGAGGCTTTGATAAAAAAATTAACAATTTATTACGGTCTGGCGATTCGAAGAAACTTGAATTCTGTAGAAGGTATGAGAAATGCAATAATGGCGACACTTGATCATTATTGCTCTACAGATGAATTACCTCGCCACGACAAATGCCCGATAGGCGTCGAAAGCTGGTGTGAGTGGCGCAAAGCTGAAGCGACAAACACCCTGGCTGCTTTTAAACATCCACCATGTCTAATTGACGAACATGTAGAGAAGCACATTCGTCCTGTGTACGAGGAATTATCTAAGGAGGATCTGCTAACGAGGTGTTTAGGTGGACACACACAAAATGCGAACGAGTCGTTCAATTCCACTGTGTGGCGCATCGCACCTAAACACCTTAACTCAGGCTTTAAAATCATCGAGATTGCTGCTTACATCGCTGGAGGAATGTTCAATGAAGGCTACAGTGCAGCATTGAAAACCATGCAGTTACTCAATTTGAAAATTGGACAGCAATGCGACAATTTCGCCAAGGGAGTCGACAAGGAGCGCGTCACCCGACAAAACAGGCGCGATTCATTGTCAAGTAAAGAGGCTAAAACAGCCCACAGACTCGAACATCAGGACGAAAACCAGTTTTTTGAAGAGTCTGAAGGCCAACTCTATGGACCAGGAATCGCGGATTAACATATTATTGCGGTAAGTTCAAGAAAATTACGATTTTTTAAATACGAAAACTTTAACGCGCGATTTCTCGGTTTTTTATTTTACGATTTTTCCTAACGGGCGGGAAACATAGGGAAAAGATTAAACGTCTTATCAAAACTAGATAAAGATTATTGTATTCGGAATTAAATTCGCTTCTCGTTAAACCTTATAAATCATAAGAAAGTTATGATTAACTCATTTTTTAAACAATTTAAAGTGAATTTTTTTTTCCCAAAAAAAAATTTTGTCATTAATTAGCGAAAAATTATTGAATCTCTCACTTTTTTTTGAATTTGATTGGTTTAACGAGAAGCTATACTATACTAAAAAAAAAATTTTGATGGACCTTTGTTTCAGATGGAAATTGAAACCAGCATCTTTCCCGCCGCAAAAAACAGGCGTCTCGGCAAAATGCTTGTACCAACCATAATATGAAATATATTTTAATAAAAAAATTTGAGAAGACTGTTGAAATATAGAACAATAAAACCTAAAAGTTTTGTTTTAATCGAATATTTCTTTCCTTCTCAAAAAAATTCTCGAAAAAGTCGATTTTTTAAAGCCTCTAAATCAGGCTCCCCCCTTAACACAAGCCGCCGGTAGCTAAGCAGGTAAGGGTGCAGACTCATAACCGTGAGGTCGTGTGTTCAAGTCCGTCCGTCCTTAATGTATTAGTTTATAAGTCCGTAATCCTGTATCAGATATACAAGTCTGAAATCCTGTGTTAGTTAATAAGTCTGTATCCTGTCTAATTGAAAAGTCTGCATTTAATTGTGTATAAGTTCACACTCAGTAACCAGTGGAATTAGTGAATAGTTAAGAAGATCATTCGTTAAAGATTAAAAATAAACTTATTTATTTAATTAACCAGAGGGGTTATATTGTGTTGGTATCAGTTTTAACCTGTGTATAATCATATTGGATGGTCGTTAAACTAACTCTAGACAATAGGGCAAGAACCATATTCCGACTGATAACCCTTTTATCTTCCTAAATATAATTATATCCTGATTCCTACTTCAAATATCATAACTCCATTCATCCTGCATCCTTTTCTGCACTTGTCACTCGTCATTACTGTCACAATTCTTTAGGTCATTTCCCTGACCAAAAACAGACCAAACTTTAAAACACGTCACAGGACGTAACAGATGCGTCGATAGTTTCTTTTATTTTGTGAAAATAACGGCGAGAACTTATTCAAGGTCTTAATGTAATCGATAAAGCAGGTGTATACCTTTTGATTGACATCAAGACACCGTTGCATCAAGACATTGTAGGCAAAAAGAGCAGTCCTAAAATCATCCATTTCTAAAATCAAACTGAGTATCTGGTATATTTTCTTCTAGTTTTTTGTATATTTTCCGATGGATGACTTTAAGAAAGATCTTTAGTGTATGTTGCTTATTAGGCTAATAACCTGCACCATACTAATACAATACTTTAATTATTTTTTATTTATGCGTATTGGTTTGAAAATATTAATAGAAAAAATATCTCGAACGAAAGGAAATTACGAGAAAAATTCGACTCTATTTTTTAACGAAATAATCTTCGATAAAAAAAAAAATAAAAAAAAAGAATTTAAAAAAAAAAAAGATGGTATAATCATCTTTCGTTACGTTTTATGGTCTGTTTGTTTGTACGTTCGCGTATTTGTTTGTTTGTTTGTTTAGTTATTTGTTCTTTTTCGATAGGTTCGTCCAATATTTTGACAAATCGCGTAACGCGTTAGAACGGTAGTGGAAAATAAAAACAAAAATAAAATAAAAAAAGAGAGAGAAATAATCTTTCGGATGACTTAAGTGAAAAATTGGACACCTTTTTTTTTATTGGAAAATAGTTGGGAACATATATATATCGATATACAGACGTCTCACGTTTAATACGGTACTTGTTTAACACGTTTTCGATATTACACGGTACAAAATTAGAGATTATTATAACACGGATTTGATATAACACGATTTTAAAGGAAGGTTTAAAAAAATAAAAGTATAGTTGATATAATATTTATTCAGATTGTATAATAAATTTCAAGACTTAGAATCAATGTACAAAACAATTTCTAAAAAAGAAAAATTTTAAAGCTAAATTAAAAGCTAAATTAAAAACAAAATTTAAAGCAAAGTAATTTCGATTACTATTATTTATTAAATTCGATACACAATATTTTATCGAGTTGTATAATAAATTGCAAGACTTAAAATATCAATGCATAAAACAATTTTTAAAAAAGAAAAACTTAAATTCAAAGCAAAATTCAAAGCAAAATTTAAAGCAAGGTAAACTCGATTACACAAATACTTTTTCGAGTTTGTATAATAAATTGCAAGATTGAAAACTATCAATGTCGCAAAACTATTTCTATGAAAAAATATTCGAAATAAAATTAAAATCAAAAATTTTTAAAACAAATTAAAGTATAATTGATAATAAAAAAAAAGTAACTATTGTTGGAATAGTATAATAAATTAAAAGATTTTCAATCTTTGAAGATAGGTCTTTGAATATTCGAATATTCGAAGGAAGGTGTCAAAACGGGTAGACCAAGTTGGAATTAAGGATGCTGTTGCTGATGGAAGGGTAATGCATCCACCGGTTTGGTATTTCGATGCGAACTGAGAGAAATAAGATAAGCAGTTAATCCATTACCGGTTAATTGAAGGAAAAGTAAAGGACTATTTCTATCTCTCTCTCTCTCTCTCTCTCTCTCTCTCTCTCTCTCTCTCTCTTTCTCTCTTACTTTCTTCTTCTTCCTCTTCTTCTGCTTCTTCTTCTTCTTCATTGGTAGTTAGAAGAGGAATCACCAAGTTGGGTATATTACCCTGCAAAAGTCGAGATTAATTTATAAAACAAAGAATATAATTATTATACCAATGGTGTCAGTGAAATAAGAGACAGAGAGAGAGAGAGAGAGAGAGAGAGAGAAATATCTGAAAAGTTGAATATAATACTTGAAAGGATTTTCGTCTGCCAATTAAAACTTACGATCACGTGCTTTTATATATGATATCATTTCATTTTGAAAATAGTGTACGTGTGTGTAAGTCCATTAAAAAAATAACAATAATTCGTGATTAATTTAGTGTAAACTTTTTACTTATAACCAATTTATATTTGATATCTTAAAAAATGTCAATGTGTTTTTGTTTTCAATTTTTAATTGACAAATAAATAAAATTATTTAATTGATTATTATAGTCGTTGGTTGTGGTCTAAGTACAATTTAATTATGAAATATAATTAAATTAATGTTTTTTTTTTAGGAAAAATTTCTACTCGAAGAGGATAAATAAATAATAGCAATATCCTTATTTGTTGTTATATAATTTAAAAAGTTTGAAATAAAAAATAGTACTATTTTATTTACAGACAATATTGGATTAACACAAAATATATTTTAAGTGATAAATATATATTTAATTAATATGATTTAAATAATTCACGTAAAAAAGAATCTTATATAATAAAATTAGATATTGGCGTAATAAACTAATATTTGTTAATTGACAAACACGTGCCAACTTTTAATTTTCTCGAAATACACATAAAAATTGATTTGCACTAATTGCAAAATAAACGATCTATTTATTTAATTCAACATTATTGGTACAATTACATTTCTTTCTTTTACAATTATTTATTTTTTTTTTTATTAATAATTTTAAATTTTATAACTTTATACAATTTAATTTCTTATTATTTAATAATTATTTCTTTTTTTTTATTAATAATTTTAAATTTTATAACTTCATACAATTTAATTTCTTATTATTTAATAATTATTTCTTTTTTTTTATTAATAATTTTAAATTTTATAACTTTACAAAACACACACATAATTAATTTATTTAAAGTTATAATATTCACAAATTATAGCATTATAGAAATTAAGAAATGTTTTAATTTTCGACACTTTTGTCTACGATTGTACCATCTCAATCATCCTTTAATGTAAAAATCATCTTTGAATGTATTATAAGTAGAGAGTAGTACGTTTATAATCATCATTTTATCTTTCTACAATTCACTTCAATATTTCTTTCTTTCTTTCTCTTTGTCCTTTTTCCAATATTTTTGTTCCCTTTTTTTAAACATCAAGAACCTATTCCCAAGCTATCTCACCAAAATTCCACCCGTGTTTCGATCTAATCTCCATTTTCCATTCGACGTTTGCCTCTGGTGGGAAAGCTTAGAAATCAAAACACGTTCGAGTTAAACATCGACTAATCCAACTTGTAAGACAGTCCAGGATGGTTTCTAATCTTCTTTCGCTATTATTCTATGTGTCTACCATTTTCTTTTTTTTTTATTTTCTTTTCTTTTTCAAATTTGTTCCTTCGAATTCGAATTTAACATTTTCGATTTTTCTTTCACTTTTATTTATTTTTTTTTTGTTAATAATATTTCTCTAACTTTTAAACTGAAACTTGCTTCTTTATGCTGATGATTTCAAAATTTTTAAATGTATTATGAACGGTCCCCTAATAGTGTTTAGCTTTTGCAGGACGATCTTAATAGACTTTACGATTGGTGTCTCATCAATAAATTATCGCACAACTTTATCTAAATGCCATATAGTTCATTTTAACCGTAAGACTAATTTCTTAGATCTACGATTATTACACTTACCCTTCCCCTCCCACCCCCTTTGATATCTAAAAAATAAAATTGCGTGCTCTGACCTTTACACGCTAAGCCCAAAAAAATGGAACATTTTAATGGACTATAATTCTTATAAGTTATCTTTATTAGACTTCATAAAAGATGTTAACATATTTTCTACTGATCTTTCTTTTAAATTTCATTACGCAATTATATTATTTCTCGGAGCACAATACGTTTGGATTTATTTACAGAATATCTGATCATTTTAATAACACTAATACTCTTAGAATTCTCTATTCTCAATTGGTTTGGTTTATTCTAGAATATGGTAATGTTATTTGGTCTCCTTATAATAACACTTGTACGGTTGAAAACAATCTGAAACTTCAATTAGAGCGCGCAAGTTTTGTTCGATAACTTTTGTCCATTTTGAAGACAATTTTATAATTCCGCGATTGAAGAAGTCCTCGTCCCTATTGGTAAAAAACTTGACAAGCTCATCTTCACAAGCCTCTCTTGAGGCCAGTTTCTTATAATCAAGAAAATTTTGCAAATGCTTGAAAAGGTGATAATCGCTTGGTGCCAGATCTGGACTATACGGCGGGTGCGATGTAACCTCTCATCCAAGCTCTCGGAGCTTCTGGCGCGTCGTTAAAGATGTGTGCGGTCTGGCGTTGTCTGGATGGAACACAACACCCTTTCTATTGGTTAATTCTGGACGCTTCTTGTCGATCGCCTGCTTCAATCTGGTCAGTTGTTTACAGTGTGGATCCGAATTGAATGATTGGCTCGATGGAAGCAACTCATAGTGGAGGATTTCTTTCCAATCCCACCAAACTCACAGTAAAACCTTCTTAGCCGTTAATCCGGGCTTGACGATCGTTTGGGCCGGCTCATTGCGCTTGGACCACGATCTTTTTCTCTTGTTGTTCTCGTATGTGGCCCATTTTCCATCGTCAGTTACCACCAGCTTCAAAAATGGGTCGATTTCGTTACGCTTCAGCAAAGAATCGCAGGCATCAATTAGCTCAAAAGATTCTCTTGCGTCAATTTGTGTGGCACCCATGCATCGAGCTTCTTCTTGAGACCAGCTTTATGCAAATGGTTCAAAACGGTTTTCTGGCTAATCTTTAGTTCCTGGACAATGGAATAAGTGCTCGCATGCCGCTCTGATTCGACGATTTCCATGATTTTATCAACTTTTTCAACGATTGGCCTATCAGAGCGTGTCTCATCTTCGACGTCCATATTATCAGAACGGAAGCATTAGAACCAACGCTTTGCTGTTGCATTCGATACTGTATTGGGTCCATAAACAGCACAAATATTTTTTGCTGCCTGCTCTGCTTTATTTTCTAGGTAGTAGTAGTACTGAAGAATGTATCGAATTTTGTCTTTTTCTAGCTCTATTTTGGAACGTTCTAACACACAATTGGATTAACTACACACAAAATTGTCAAAGAACTTTTTTTAAAGCGTTCTGTCGCCTTTAAGTCGCAGTATAGAATGATAAGATGCAATGTATACATCGTGAGATATGGCTCATTAAAGCCATCCAACAAAAAATGGTCAGAACTTTTTACTTCACTCATTATTTATTTGCAAAATTGCTATAGGTCTTATTAATTGTCCTGATATTATCAACCTCTTATCTCTCAATGTTTCATTTAATAATCTTAGGGATTATGAATTACTTTATATTGAATCTCATTACACCTTATATGAGTACTTTATTTGTCTTAATAGAATGTAAATCTGTATCATCATCATCATAATCATTATTTTGATATTTTATTTTAATAAATTTTTTCCCGAAGAAATTATCTTCAACTTTATTCTGTATTATGTCTTTACCTCTTATAATTATATTTTCTCTTCCGTATATTAATGGGCTTATTAATAGGTATTAAAAAAAAATAAAAAAAATTAGAGAAAATATATTTATTATTAAATAATAATTATTAATTACATATATAATAAAATTAAAAAAAAAGAATATATATATATATATATATATATATGTATATATCCGTAAAGTGTGTTCTTTGAAAGCGTCTTGATGGACAACGTAAGGGTCGAATATGCTTATCAGTTGCAAACAGTTAAACTAATGCGTTGCTTTTCGTAGATACGTAATGTCGGCACGACGAAACAGAGAAAGAGAAAAAGAGAGACAGAAAAAACAGAAAAACATAAAGAGAGAGGAAGATAGAAGTGAAGGGTTGTATGTTAACGATTCGCAAGAGGCCGAGCGTGTTTGTTGCAAGATAACGCATGGACTTTGCAAACGTGTTGGAAAGAAGGACGATGATAACAGAAAATGCGAGATTTTTTTTCATTCTCTCTCTCTCTCTCTCTCTCTCTCTCTTACTCACTCACATATACATAGGACACATTAATTCACTCTTCTCTAACTTTTCGTATGTTCTCGGATAATCACAGTCCTTTTCAAGCTTCCACCGGCATGGATAAATTTAATCTTGCTAATGTTTCTACTCCCTCTACCTCACCTCTATCAGATTTATTTTTTTTTATTTTATTATTATTTCTTCTTCTTCATCTTCTTCTTCTTCTTTCGTTTAGTTTCCAATCCGAGACTCGAAAAAGAAAATTTAAAGAAAATAGGCAGAGGTTGAGATGTGGAGAGGGTGGGGGGGGGGGGGGGGGGGGGGGGGGGTGGATGAATTTCTACCCCGTATCAGATATATTTATTTTTTTATTTTATTATTTTATTATTATTATTACTATTATTTCTTCTTCTTCTTCTTCTTTCGTTTAATTTCAAGCTTGAAAGAGGGTGGGTAGAGGAGGATGATTTTCTGTGGACGATTTTTTGCTAGAACCTTCCAAAGCAATTCGTAGTTTTCCAATCAGAAGAGGAGGTAGACGTGCATGGTCATTTTCCGTCTAGTACGCGACTTGCATTGTGCACTACGGGAACCGGAAATGGTCGATTCGTGGAAGACCCACTTCGTGATAGAACACGAAAGTAAAGCAAGGAAGGAAGGAAGGAAGGAAGAGATAGGAAGAGATAGACTGACATACTTGTAATGGAATGAAAGAAACTTAAATCTATGCAATTTCTCTATCGTCTTCTTTCTTACCTTTCCCACCTTTTCTTTCGATAAATATATCGTATTCATTGTTATTTTAATAGGAGAAATTAAAGTTCTTTCTGGGAAAATGGTAGAAAACACGTGAGATAATTTTATCTATTTGTATTCTCTCACTTTTCTTCTTTCTTTTCTTCTTTACACAATAAACGAATCCAATCATAGGAAATAAAAGAAAGAAATTAAATAAAAAAAGAATATATATTTATTTATTTTATTATATATTTTTTCCCATAGGTAAACAAGATATGATTGTACTAAATATGAAATGGATTAAATAAAAAATAAAAAAAAAATAAATAAAATCCTAAACTGGTATTTATTTGGTATTATGGGTGTAACCTTGATGACACGTATGCAGTTTCTGATTTTTTTTTTCTTTAATAAAAATATTGCATTTTAATCGCTATTTTAATAAATACAATAATCAAAGTTTCTCTTGGCAAATGGTAGAAAACACACATCATGTAATTTTATCCATTAATTTTTTTCTATTTTTATTTAATAATCGAATCCAATAACGCATATCTCATTTGCATATGCGAAAAGATATCAAATAAAACCTCAAGCTGGTATTTATATAATCATTCGTTTAAAAAAATTGCTTGTACTTTTATACCCCTCTTTTCCTTCCCCTTCCCCTATTTAATATATTATATATACACTAACACACGCGTGTATCATTCAACTTCGATGATACATATGTAATTCCAATGGTATACTAAATACACCGATGATGTATGCACGTGCACACGTATTCACACACACACAAACACCTACACACCTACACACCTACACACATACACACATTCATATATATATATACTTGTGTGCATCCTTTCTAGCACACGTTATTGTACGTTATGAGCATGTTTATGCCAGCCTTTTTGTTTTATTGTGCAACCCCGGAACATGGGGAGTATAACAGGACTTAATGAAAGCCGAGCTGCTGCTTTCTCTACAGAAAGAGAGGAAGGGAGAGTGAGAGAAAGCTCATTGAAAGCACGCTAACTAAACGGTTAAAATAGCATGACCGTTAACGTAGTCATGGAACGTTGATGAATTCTGAGTCCAATTCGGTTGGCAGATGAACAACAATTACGTAGGAAAACCCATCAAACGTCTTCATCAACCTTCTAAAATATCTTTTACAATTAAATCATTCAATTATCACCTAATCGAGAAAACAAAATTAACAACTAACGCTACTTTAATTTTAATAATTATTTGTAAAAAAAAAAATAAATAAAGAAACAAAGAGACGATACATAAGAATTATTGAAAAATTGGTAGAATTTATGTGATTTGTATTTATTAGTAATACCCGTAATAGTATTACAATTAGATTTATTATATTAGTTTAGAGTGAAAGAAATTTATTTTATTTTTTGTGTTTGATGGAATGCAAAAATAATTTATTTCAAGCTAAAAATGATCGATTACTTTTTATTACAAATATAGTTATTGTATATTATATACAATAACTTGTACGTACGATACATATGATAAAGAATTTACAACTACTATGAAACAATACAATTAGAGAAAATTATATTTGGTTGGTGACAAAAAGATGTCGGATTTTTGGCCGCAATCAATACAAAAATCCGATATTTTTTTCCACTGACCAAATAATAACGGGTCGAAATATAAAATATTTTTTAATAAAATAAAAAAAAACAAAAAGAAGAAGAAGAAGATATGCATGCGAATAAAAGTTTGGTAAAATATATTATTCAGGTACGTATTCAATTATCAAACGTTCGAACTTTAAAACACTACCTTTACGTAATTCTCACGTGCTTTCGTTTATTAGAAACAAGTAAAAGAGAAAAAAAAAATAAAAAGAAGAATAAGAAGAAGAGGAAAGAATAAAAAAGAAAATTGTTCGAGTTAATTATACTATTTAACCAAAAAGGAAAAAAGAAAAAAAAAAGAAGAAAAAAAGAATTCAATTAAGACGAGCTTCGTTAGTCACGTAGACTTTTACCGTTTCGAGTTTCCACTCAAATATAATACTCGAACTTTTTCTATCCCTATTTCCACCACCTCTTTTCCCCCTCTCTCTCTCTCTCATTCATTATTTTTAATTTTTTTTTTTTTAATTTTTTTCTTTTCCCCAAAATAGATTATAATTTTATCCACCGCGGAAGCGCATAATGCGGTTTTTTAATAATCCATGAAAAAAAATAAAATAAAATAAAAAAAAAAGGAAACAAGCTGCCATTACGAGATGAGCTTATTTTCGTGGTCGAATGATCAGTTCCTCTCGCTTAGAATATCGCGTGTTAAGAAAAAAAAACAAAATATCATTTCTTACCTTTTCGTTTAATCTAAACTCACTTTCTTTCTCTCATTTATTTACTTCGATAAAAAACAAAATCGAAAAATGAGAGAGAAAAAGAGAGATTGATTGATGTTTATTAATTATTTCTATTATTTTGTTTACATATATGTGTGTATATATTTATTAGATTTAAATATATCTTAATTTATTATCGAGAAAATAAAAAATATACTCTTTTAATATTTTCTTAAATTGATTCTATTTTTTAAACAATCTTTTATTTCACTTGTTAACGAGTTAAACTTTTTGAATCTTTCATAATATCTATTCTTGTTTTGACACTTCTTATTCACCTGAATTGAATGAACTATTTTAAGAAACTCACCTATTGGGTTTAATATTCAGTGGTTTGATATTTTTTTCGAGAATAGTATTGTTAACAAGTGTTTATGAATTATTTATTATTTATAGGAACGGTGTATTACCAATATAAGAAGTTATTTTTCTTGTGTGTATAGGTATTTTAATAAAATATTATTTGCTTCAATAATTAATCTCATAATCATTAAAATAATTCAACGAAAATTTACTTGGTCAAATTATTAATAGAATTTATAGTAACGACGACCAATTAGTTTCAAGATTTTTTATTTTTATTATTTCATAATACATACTCTTCTTTTTTTCACACTTGTTATTCACCAGAATTGTACCTATTGGGATCAATATTCAGTAATTTGATATTTTTCGAGAATATTATTGTTAACAGGTGTTTATGAATTAATTATTATTTATCAGATCGGAATATTGTAAAGAGTTATTTTCTTTGTGTAGAGGTGTTTTAATAAATGAAATATTATTTTATTTTAATAAAACCCATAATACCTCTACAAAATATTAATACCATTTATGATATTTTTATTTTTATTTCTCTTTTTCTTATAATATTATTTTCAACAATTTATACTTGAATCTCGTCAAACTGTATACGATGATTCGATCTTACAAGGATAAGAAAAAAACATAGAAAGAGAGAGAAAGAATGATCTGAACATAGTATTATATATTTATTATGACAGGAAAACAAAATGTATTCCTACGAAACTGCTGCCATTCGATATTTCCTTTTTCTTCTCCTTGTTACTCTTATTTATCTTCTACCAGGAATAACGAAATATTTCATGAACTTTCCAAAGAAGATTCTCTCGAATCGGAATAAAATAAACCGTGAAACGAGAAAAGCTAAAAACAAAAAAAAAAAAATAAAAAAAAAACAAAAAAGGAAATTGATAGTGAACGGTATCATCATTTATTATTTCAGTAAATATTTCACAACGATCCCTTCTACTATCGTTGAAAACATATACCATATTCTTTGGACAGAGATAACTACTATTCTTCCTATAAAATACAAAATCGAAATAAGAGGGGTGGGTCGGGAATGAACTGGGTGGTGTTATGACAGATGAAAGATGGAAGATAACAAAAAATTGTATATAATTTGTAAAATATTATATAATAAATAAATAAATAAATAGAAAATGTAAGAACAATCAAAAATGTTTTATTCGAATACGAACGAATGAATTTGAAAAAGAATAAAAATGTATGATAAAAATGGAGGATTAATCGAATAATCGCATAAGGTAGAAATAAATAATAACAATAATAATAATAATAATAATAATAACAATAATAATTAATTAAATTTAATTTAATTTTATTTTATTTTATTTTACAGAATAAACCCCATTAAGGGGGGAGATAAATACAGACGCGTGAATTTTACTTGATTTTCATGAATTTTTTTTTAAAGAATAACTCGTTCAAAATTTTTTACATTTAGCATATGATTTATTTGTATTTTTGACTACTACAAAAAAAATTTTTCCTTTCTTTTAAATTTCAAAATAGCCGATTTATGGTCCAATCTTCCAGGAAGGTCTGAGGCTGGGATGGGGTGTTGTATTAAGGTTATCATAAAATATATATTTATGTCATTAGCTTATTAAATAATATCATGTAGAGGATAAAGTAGCAAATAATAATAATAATTATATAAATATTTTATAATGAAATTCGTGTAAATGTCATCGACGTGATCAGTGCGACGTACAAATATGTGAAATATTTTTAAAACATATCTGAATGAGTTTTATTGTGTTTTACCAATTGTTTATACAAATTTTATTAAATTACTATGAATTATGCGAATAATTTAATCAATTGCTGGTAAATATTCTTTTTATTTTTTGTTGTTGTTTTAGTTCATTTATCTACGTACTTTGTTTAAATATTTCAATATTAATCGAAGTTTATTTATACTAAATGTTTGACAACCAACCGAAAAGAAAAGGAAAATAAACAGGTGAAGGAGTAAAACACGCCTATCAACGAGAATCGTTAAATCGTAAAGACCATAACCCCTTCTTTTACTTCTTCACTCTTCACCTCCTTTCACCTTGTGTCCTTTAAAGACACGATTTCTCGAAATACTTTGAAATTGAGGTAAAGGAAATTTCTTTAACGCTTTCTTTACACGATTCTGAACGATCGGTAGAGGTACGATTTAAAATACAAGAACCCCCATAACAAAAGGAAATTCTCGTTTCAAACGATACTCCTCGATTGATTTTCCTCCTTAAACCATGTCTTTTATCTTTCACTTATACGTTCTTTTTGTGTTTCTTTTTTTTCCCTGTCTCTCTCTCTCTCTCTCTCTCTCTCTCTTTCTTTCTCTTTCTATTGTGCATTTCACGAGAACGGGGTAATAAAAGACTGAAGCTGTAAAACCCCATAAACCGATCGTAAACCCGACTTGGCATCTGTTCTTATGGTTGACTTTAAAAGACAATTCGGAAAATTATTTAATCCTTGAAAGTCTTTTTTCTACAACGTAGTACATAGTACGTGTTGGTCGGATAAGAAATTGTTAAACTTTTTTTTTTTTTTGGAATTGAGTAGGTTATTTTGAAAGCTGCCTAAGTTCATTTGTGTTGAAATTCAGATATTTAAGAATGTACGATCGAAACCAATCGTATCACCCTATGCACATTCGAATAGTCCGCGTTCTTGTGACGAGACTTTAGTATGGAATCTCCCGCATCCCCACCCGCAGCGCTGCGTTACCAATTATAAGTCCCACTCCTGTCGGGACCATTTTCCAAAGCGCTCCGGCTATTCTGTCCTCGAACGCCTACCAGAGCACACGGAAAAGAGATCAAGAGCGATTCATTATTCATCACAAAGATGCTTTGTCCTACACAAAGACGCCACAAAAAAGCTAAGAACAAACGGAGTTCCAAATACTTCCAATTTCTCCGTATTGCTTTTTTAACGCAATACCAATCTTGGTAAAAATATATTTAATTGCTATTATTTTAATAAAAATTATTAATTTAACTATATCTGATACACCTTAAAGAATATGGTTACGATACATATAAACCCAAATTCTTAAATTTTGTTTTGTATGAAGATTTCTCCCACATGGAGTTCTCTCGCGATTATTAATTTGAGCTGTAATTAGGAAAAATGATATGTTTAGTTTAGGGATCAAAATGAATAAATGCTTAATTGAGCCACAGAAAACAAAGTTCTATATTGGCTCCTCGAAGAAAAGCCTTCTGGTATAAAAGCCCCGATATTTTGATTTTCCGATTAGATCACCCATCCATGTTACCAATGATATCTATGGCTGTTTGACTTTAATGATTTAAAAATAAAACTAAAATAGTAATGAAAAAAAAAAGAGAAAATTTTCTAATCAGAATGTAATATTTTCGAAGTATCGATTTAGAAAAAAAAAGAAAAAAAAATTAAAAAAACAGGAAAGAATGAAATTAAAATCGAATAACCAGGTGGTTTTGATTTTGTACCAGGACAAGATAAATCATGTTTTATTTTTCTTCTAGCTTTCTATCTTAACGAGATAAAAATGCCAAGCTTCGTGGTATTTCACACGCGGGCCAATAAAAGGTTGATTTACATTTTGATCGAGCCCCTTTTCGAGTGGATGATACCCCTTTGACCTTTCGGTGGGTAGATGGGTAGTAGTGTTACGTGTTACGAAGACCATAAAAAAAAAATATAGGAAGAAGGAGTGGAGAGGGGTGAGTAAATTGGTGGAAATAGGGGAGTGGTAAAAGAGAAAGAGTGGATTTTCAGGATAAATGGAAGAAAAGGTGCAGATAACGAATAGATTTTTCTGGATAAAGATTGAACGTTTGAGGATTGAATGAAGATCACTATGGTGAAACGGTAATAGAAAACGCATTGGGGAGTGTGTTTGTCGATAGAAATCAATTTCTTGTGAGAAGATACTCGAAAGCCTTGAAAAAGGACAATAATACCGTCGGTGGTTTACCAGTCCTTTTTCTTTCTAACCTATTTCTAAATCCGTCGTAGTGTGTCTGGAATTTTACTATTCCTAGCCTTACATCGTCTATTTATCATTCTTTCGCTATTTCTTAACGCCACCATCAATTTTGATAGAAAATCCAATTTCTCCTATTCGCGGATGCGACTGGATAATAAAATTTTTTTCTTTTTTTTTCCACGCGTTTTGGATATGAAATTTTGTCTTATCGTATTTTTTAGTTTTATTCTTTACTTTTTTAAACATTAATAAATAATTACTATGAAATATAAAATAATAATATATATATTGGAATAGAGAGACATTTACCATTGATTTTAATAGAATATTCGATTCTTCCATAATTCGAAGTAGATCTGTGAAATAATTTTAATAGGATTATAAAATTTTTTATAACTGTATGTATTGTAAGATATTATGAATGGAAGGTCTTGTATTTATAATAACAATCCCGGTTTTTTCGGGTTAGCGAAGGTAACAAGTGAAAGGAACAAACAAAGATACACAAACTAATAACAATAACACAATGATTAAGATATGAAATATAATAACACAAATATTCACTCGCGCTCGTCGCGTAAACTTTTACAGTTTTCACGTCTTCCTCGTTACACGTCATCGATTAACTTTTAATTATTATACATTTTTAATTACTCTTTTCGTCATACGTCTTATACATACATCTTTTCACGTCAAACGTCGTCAATCAATTCCTTGCTCGTCTTATATCCTAATTCAACTCCTTACTCTTGTTTAAGCATAAATATCTCGTCGTCACGATCCGATCACACTTGCACACCTCACACACATGCATCATCACATGCATACATACTTATACACATGCACACTCGTACGCATACACACTCATCCACATACAAACTCGTATACACACACATACGCAACAACTTCACGCACACAAGATCTGCACGCCTGCATAACCTTTACCCTCTCAACACACACACACAAATTATTGCATCCTACAGTATTATTTAATCTTCTTTTTCTGTTTTTTTTTTTAAATATTAAATAAATTAATATGAAAAAAAATAATTTACAACGAAACGAAGACGCCATTAATTTTTATAAAATATTCAATTCTTCCACGATCTCGAAGTAGACATGTGAAATAATTCTAACAGAATTTACGAAATTTTGTCTAATCGCATTATTTAGTCTTCTTTTACTTTCTTTTTTAAATAAATATTAAATAAATTAATATAAAATACTAATTTACAACGAAATTAGGACCATTATATTTCGATAGAAAATTTAATTCTTCTACAATTTGTATTAGACTTGTAAATTATAATAATTTTAACAAGTATTATGAAATTATGTCTAACCGTATGTATTATCTTCTTTTTTGTAAATTATCCCTTAAGTTATGTAATGTAATATGCTGATTTCTTTTTCAAGACAAAAGAGAAAGCAGGAAAGAAAAATATTATGTTGCAAGGTAAATTGGCTATTTAGTTTCCTGTAAATTGGCTAATAAACTTGGCTAATGTCTCGAGAAGGTAATCTCCTTATTTCCTTTTCTATTCTTTTCCTTTCTCTTTTATTCTTTATAAATCGAACTTTTATGTCTTCGTTAAAATGTTTAACATCAATCAAACTGGCTTAAATACTCGATTTCAATTCCATTGGATTTTCATTCGTTTTCAATAAAGTGTATTAATTTTTATTATACACAATACTTTATAAAATAAAACAAAAACAATCCAAATCTTTTAGGTAATTATTCGATATTTCAAAATGAGTTTGGGGATTCATTTAACACCGTTGGATTATTTTTAAATAATAATAAAATAATTCTACATACATATAAATATCTGTATTCAATACATAGAGCTCATTGAGCTCGTTGTTTTTAATTTAATAATCAATCAAATATTTTCTGAAACAAAAAAACAACAAGGTTATAGAATGGGAAACCATAAAATTACTATAATCTTCTACACGGATGATGCCATACTGATCGCCGGACAGTGAAGACAATCTGCAGAAGCAGCTTTATACCTTCCATTTTACGGCAACAAAATTCAACATGGAGATCTCAGTCGAAAAAACAAAATGTGTGGTAATAAGTAAAGACCCACGCCGATGTAAGCTAGAAATAAAAGGCAAGTGCATAGAACAGGTAATGGCATTTAATTATCTGGGGATTCAAAATTAC